>UZAN01046091.1:8692-25793 GCA_900618425.1 Echinostoma caproni
AGGTTTAGATGAAGCTTTCTCCAATCAATAAATATTTCGATAGCCAAGCTAAAAGTTGTTTGGGGCATACCAGCGATACCAGTTTCTTAACACTCTTTGATCTGCTGAGGAGTAGTCAAGAAAAACATACAGAACAGACTTAACAGAGTTGTTTAAAGACTAAGTGATAAAATGAATAAGGGTGGAGCCTGCGTTTAAGATGGATCTATCAGGTTTGTAAACCGACTGTAAAGAACCGATTGAAATGTTCATAGACTGCTGAAGGCGTTTGAGGATAGCCTTTTCAGTCAAGTTAAGAGCTGAAGATGTTAACGCCCAGGGATGAAAACGTTTGGAGAGGACAGAAAATTTGAATGCTTAAAGGGACTGATATTATTGTGACCGAAATAACGATTTCCGGGTCCTTTCATTGTTCACTATGATGAAAAGCAGAAACCTGATAATCCAAGAAGCGATACGAATTTCAGGGGGTCGATAATAAGTAAGTAGTATTGCACCAATAGCATTGGGCCCTCTAGTGTTATGCTTTAGTGAAATCTATATCATGAGATATAAACAAATCAGGTAAGTGATCAGAAATTGTGTTATTTGACTAATTATCCCATCATTCTCAAAGGTTTTGATTTATGCTTTCAGGTTGGCATCAAAAGAATTCCAAAGTGATTACGAAATCACATTTTTTTACATTTAAAAAGGATCTTTTAAAATTCTTGAGAATGGTTTCACCAAAACTTCCAAACCAGAATACTGATTTTAATTTCTTGCTCATAGTATACATTTGTCAATAACAAAGAAGGGCCTCGGGGGGGGGGATTTAGCGGTTGCCTCATTGGATCTATGCAATGTTAATCCCCGTTTGGCTTGAACCGGCTGTAAAGGGTGTTTAGCTGAGCTTTGGATTTTACGGTCAAGTTGAGGCAACATCACACATATCGGTCGTCCGTCAAGTTAACAAAGTATGAACGGTACTATATCCAAAATAGCGCTGTGAAGAGATTTTCCAAATGGATTTATCAAAACACGATGGCAGAGACGCTTTTCTTTGTAGAGGATTTTTAACCCCTCAGCGATTGTCAAATTCACCCACAAGGGTTTGGCCTTTACAAATGATGAACAAAGACGGCTCCGAAAGAAGTGTCACGTCAGCGGGCATATTTAAACTATCCTCCAGGGTACAGTAACTTTGAAATAAATTTAGCTGGCAAATCGAAATGTTATGTTCTATTTTAGATTTGAAATTCGGGTGGAATGCTTCTAGATCGAAATATTGCCGGATTGGGAACTGCAAATAACCGTAGGCATTGATGCAACCTATCGGTTGCTGAGAAACCTTGGCATTTCGGCACGCTGGTTTACATGTTCAAAACACATACAACTTCAAACTCGCCTAGGTCACTAATCGACACAGATCGCGCGCTTTTATTAGAACACAACCAGTGTGCGATCGCAAGTTAAGGTGAAGTAGTTTTGTTTAATTTTTTTCAAATCTTTCGAAAATCAAAGTTTAAAACTTTAAAAAAATCTACTTGATTTATTAATTTATTCAAATAAATCTGTTCTAGATTCAAATAGTTTGTTTAAATCCTGCTTTTTCCACAAAAATCAAAGTCAAAGTTTTATTATTGGAATAACTTACAAGCTCGAGTTTCTTTTGTCCCCATAGGATATTTACACAGATGAATCGTTTTACACGTCGAAAAAGAAGTCACATTGAGTTCCGGGTAGAAGAAAATAGAGAATGTAGGCTTAAATGAATCAATTAAGATTGAGCTCAGTCAACCCAAAACGTTTAACGTAAGAAATCATCGTTGTGAAAAAGGGAAAAATCAATGGTATAAAAACGTTTTTGGGGCATGAATGCATTCGCCCACTTCGCTTCGATGGTGTTGCCCACAGCTAGGAGCTTCTCATAGCTCGTTTGAAGGTTTACGATCCGAATTTCGATGGAGGGGTGGGGTAACAAAAAAGGTACACTAACGATTGAAAAGAAAAAATAATTTCTTTGTGCTTCTGTTCCTCGACCAGCAAATAAACTTTTCAGATATATAATTTATGAGAACAACTTGAAGGTGCAATTTATCTAAACGCCTTGATCTTTAGAATGTCTCCTCTAGATTGTCTTTTTTCGATTTGGAACAGGTGCTATTTTGTCTCCAGTACTTTTTTCGCTGTACATTAAAGACCTTCTCCTCCCTCTCAACTTTATCACGTGCAAGTATGCTGTTGACGTAGTGGTCGGTTGTTCCTCGACTGGTCCTGACTGTTTCTATCAAGTTCAAATTTGTCTGAATAAGACTTTTAGTTGGTCTACGCCTCAAACTATATTGCTCAATGTAGATAAATGTTTCGATGTTTCTTTTGGCTTCAAAAAAGACGCTCCTTATCAACTCCTTTTGAGTAACCAGGCCCATAATAGTATTAGAATCCCTAAAGCTGATCCTGTCAAATATCTTGAAATTATTTGGTCACATAGTCTTTCTTGGTCCAAACATGTTGAAAACATTTACACTTGGGGTTCGTAGACTGTACTTCTACGCTTTTAGGCTTAAAAAGCTCGGTGTTCCCCTAAATGTAATCCTCAAATTTGTGACTGAATACGTTCTTCCACATTGATTGTACTGTTCCTCCGTATATTTTCCTGGTCCAAAGGAGAAAGACTTTATCCTCTTTTTTAGATCTCTTAAACTTCTTTCCCGGTGCAGTGGCATTTCGAAGACCGTTGCGGTTGATTTTATTATGCACAAGCATTTTGATTCATGCAATAGAGTGATCAGCCCTATACTGTCATACACTGCCTGCATGTCCATCTGGATAAATCGGTGTCTCATCCGAATACGCGTTCCTAACTGAGGATTCTCTGTGCACGCACCATCACATACAAAAACAGTATCATCCTTATTTTACTCGTATCTCATTCAACCGAAGAAATACTATTGCTGACTTGGAAAATCATCTGTCACATTGGAATTTTATCACATTCATTTGCTTTTTCATTTAGGAAATGTGTAATACTTCTTTTTCCAATGCGAACCGTATTCCTCGTTGGAACTTGTCGAAAGTGTTGAACATTGGGTGCACAAAGCTTAACTCAACTCGATTTGAATTGAACTGAAGTACCTCAGAAAAGACACAGTATTGCTACTAGTAACGAAACAATATGAAAGTGTGTTATTCGGTATCAACGATCAGCTTAACGTAGGTCATTAAAAACCGGTTGATTTAGGGCTTACGTGCCACATTCCTATTGAAATTAAAAATTCCCATTGCATAAAATTACCCAATCAGGTCACGAGAATGTTCAGGGAGGAAATTCACTCTATGAGATCATGTGTGATAGCCAAAAGCCGATGAGCATAGAATCCGTTTTCCGGATGTACGACAAGCGAAATGTCAGAACTAAAATGCGTAAACCTCTATGTCAAATGGGCAAGTGGAAAACCCGGCAATCGGGCCGTCAGATGCAAAATCATATGTGGCATTTGGTTTGCAATCGTCCAGCGACGTGGTTTGAACTCAGAACTCTGCTCATCATTTACGTTATCTGTGGCCAAGCGACCATCAATATCCGTGATCACAATAGCCGGTGTTTTATTCGTAAAATTGTTCACTCTTGCATCGATTCAATTTCATCAATGATGCTGCTTTTCCTCAAACATCACGAACACTATTTCACTGTTCGTAAACACATTACCACGTTCCGGTTGTTTTAAGCCTACGGCGAATGCCGATAGTGAATTACACAAATCGATTTTTGGACTGTTATGTTTGGAAGATTTTGGCTGCCCGGTACATGGAGCAAAATCAGGGACATTCTTAACTAATCCGGTTGATCTGAAAGCACCGTTGTTCGCTCACCTCCATAACAGAAAACAATTAATCTAGTGCTATACCAGTCATTACCATTGATAAAATATTTTCCACATGTTTGGATCCAGATGTATCGAACGGATGGATCATGGTATACAAGCAGTGTCAGGAATGAAGAGATCGACGACCGATTTTTTCGTGGGCGTAATGCAAGTTATGTATTTTTCACATGTTACTGACCTCTGAATTGTCATCCTACTTGTTACGAACAATCAAATATGTACGTATTGTATTTTGCGCACAACTAAGACAGTTTAGGTATGACTGATGCGATTCACTTCCGTTGACTTTTGTACGTCAACATTACACGAGTGTTACACTGATCACTGGTCCCCGCGGGGTGCACATTCCATCAGTGCGCATCGATCTCCGTCATTTTTGTCTGTTCACAGAACCGAACAGATTTTTTCGTAAACAGTTTATTAATGGACAATGCGATGACCCGAGTGTTATAGAGATATGAAGTTTCTCTTTCTGTGTTTGATAACTTAAATGAGTTCTTTCCGGAGGTGGGGCTGGTGTGGTGTGATTTCTCCAGTTCTGAGTAGCTCTGTGTTCCGTTTTTCATCTCACTGGACGGCATCTCCTGTGTGTTGAACCACGTGGCCATTCCGATGTCTTTTCCAGCATTCAATCGACAATTTCAATTGCTTTCACATTGTCCGATTGTCGTGATATTCAAAGAGCCAAGAAGGTTAACTAGGGTCGGGTCCGTTGACATAACTTAGATTTATTATTGTCCCAATTTCGGATAAACGATTTCCAATCGAATTTTGTCATCACAATACTGAGTGACCAATAAAATGTTAATCAAACAGTTTCCAACTTCGAATACCATGAGATTCAGGAGAAAACGCTTCACAAAAGTCAAAAAATGTTTGTTTTTTCACTAGTTTCTATTTCCGCGGTTTTTTATTCCGGTGATCTTTCACTGATTCCTCACTCTGCGATATGAATCCACTACGCGTGAAGAATGTGGAAATGCCGGTGCGGACATCTTTTTTTCAATGACTAATTTTCCGTGAACTTAACTGATAAGCAATATGCAGCGCAAAACAAAGATGGCTCCTTCAAGCCAGATTTACAATCTGTCTCCCGGTTTGATCCAAATGAAACCCAAGTCATCGGTGGCTCAAAACTCTGAAACACTATTTATCATTGGGTTCGATTGGGATAAAAGATATCTCTGGTTTCCCGATCAAGCGCAGGTGGACGGAAATAAACCACCGCATTTGGGCAAATAGTCAAACATGGTGCAGACAACTTGTTTGGTAGCGATGTATGATGAGTATACGATACACATACATATCAAAAATGAACCTATCTTTCAAGAGGTTTGCAAGTTTTTTGCACTGCAAGTTAGGTTTGCACAACATATCACTAAAACTTTGTTTTCCAGGCTTTTTTATACCACACAGCAGCTTATTGACGCTGAACAGTAGCTTCAGGGTTGTTCGTTTCCGTTGGCAAGATGTATTCGTTGTGCAATTTACGATGCTTTGCAGATGCTAGAATGAGATTAGTTTTCTGTGTGTGGACTAATAAAAGACCAGTAAGTAGTCTCCGTGGCATTCGAAACCAAGTGAACTACGCTTTTCGTACAGTGCACACTTTACCTACAAGCTACACTGGTCTTTACAGATTCAACCTTAAGAGGTTGATGGAACAAGTCAATCAGCATGAAAACTTCACACCCAAGCATGTTTTCCTTAGAATCCACCAAATGATTTCTGAGTTTGAATTATATGTTCAATTTATTTTTCTTAACAGATAATTGATGATGAAAAGCTAATTGGCGTTGCTCTAAACTCGAATCACACATTTGAGAACTGTGACCGCCACGTTGGTCAAATCAAATCAAATCACAAAAGCCCCAATCCATTATCACGAGGGTGAGAGTACATATAAAGTCTGACCACTGACAATGCAACTTAGGCTTTGTTTCAACACAGTTACACATTTTTGACTTCGTTATCCTTCCCCCTCCACCCGAATCTCCAGGAATGTCAGTCGTTCAGGGTGATCCTATGTTTGTTTCATTTCCGATTGTACCTAAAATAGACTCAAGTATTTTCAACTCTTCCTGGATATATATCGGGGGTAAAATACCTGGTTTCACCAAAACTGGTTCTCATTCAATTTAGTGTGTGTGTGTGTGTGTGTGTGTTAGTGTATGTCACTAGACAAATGGAGGAGGTGACTAACAAATAACCCATCCGCCCTCCCCTACCCCTACCCCAAAAAAATAAAAAAAAATAAAACGGGACTGGAATAGTTCAGACTAACAACAAACAAATGTGAATGAGCGCGCGCAGACCATGGCTAAATCCCGTTGCAACGTTGGTCATGGGTACAAAATAAAATTTGCAAATCTTTTCCATGTGGAACATTTTGTTTTACAATCATCCGTACGCATGTGAATAGCATTATTGTGGAATCAATAAGCTGAGCAAGAGGACTGCACTGTGAATCCTCTCTAGCCAAATGCGTTGTCTCACAGAAAGCGCGTTTACACGGAGGGGTGGGGGCATGTATTCCACTAATGTTTTTGCGAATAACACTAAGTGAACGTCAAGATTGACTGGATATCTACCGAGATGACTTCTCATCTCATGAAAATTATTTCTGTACAATCTGTCGCATCCATCGCCACATTTCACTTGCACACACAACCGTGCGGCATCTCACAAAGAGAGAGAGAGCGAGAGAGCGAGAGGGTCACGATGCCCGACCGATAGACATTAGTAGTTGTTTAAACAGATAATTCGATGGAACCCAGACAAGACAACCGTCTAGCCAGTGAGAAAGCGCTCTTCACAAGACCGACGGTGGTAGTAAGGTCATCGACCGTTCATCGACCGCCAGACGACAAGCGTCCTGTCGAGTTGAAAGGTTGAAGGTACGGATCAGACAAAACAATGTTGATAGTACAAGCGAGACAAACGACCCAACAGTCTGGACTGTGGAGACAGATAAGTTTTTTTTCAGCCGGATCATTCCCCGAGGTCGGCCGTTCGAGTGAGTCTCAGATTGGAAACGGTGTGATGAATCTGGATTGGGAGCCGCGGGACAGTAAGGAAACCAAAACTCGTATGGTACTGCGTTACTCGGAAATCACCATCTCCGCGAGAGTGTATAGGAACATAATGGTGAATTATTGTTGCATTCATTTGACCCAAACATACATACATTCGCATATTGCCCAATATTCACCAGCTTTGTTGAACTTTTTCGGTCTCATCGGAACTGCGATTACATTGACCCAATTAAGGAACGATCCGAAGGGACCTCGCAACCATTGGATAAGTGCATACTAACCCCTTGATCAACAGGCAGCTAGTCAGAATGTTTCACTGGCTACGTGCGACAAACCGGAATAAATCTGGTTGCGTAAGACTAATCTCGCAATCCAATCTTCCAGCTTTGGGACATGGTCCAAATTAGTCCAAATTTGGCTACTTTTTACAAGGAATTTCACTTTTTATATACACTGTACGCGACCAAACTTATCTTAAAATGACAATTAATTTTGTTCACATTATATTATCCGACTAATAAGGAGGAAATAATTTTATGTTTCCATTATAAAAATAACCAGTAGCCTCAGCGGGAATGTAACGCACGCATGGAGTTCGGTGTGGTCTCGCGAGGTTCAGCCGGCAGAGCGTGAGTTGTACAAGAGCTTAATTACAGTACATGCATGAAAAACTTAACCAAGAGACTGTGTCACACGGGTCCCGTTGGGCTCCTTGGCTGGGGACCCGGAGATCATGGTCACCCATGGTTAGTGACACTGAGCGATATGGCTGGGTGTCGCAAACAGTGGTGCTTATGCGTCTACTCATTACTCTTGTAACACCAGTCTACATGAATTCTCTATCTTCCACGTGAATTGGATTTCAAAATTCTATATATTATTATATTTCACACCCGTCTGAGGTCAGACTGTGTGCCAAACAAATCATTCCTTCGCTACTTTCATCCAAATGGACGGCCAAAAGACAGCAACCAAAACTGGCGCACGAAAGTGCATGGTTAATGGTTGCAAAAACTGCAACTGAACTGAGCATGCATGTATTTGAATCCCGCTCAGGCTACTGACACTTCTTCAACGCAAAAATGATTTGTCAACAGGATACCTACGCATAATTTTGAACATTTAAGACGACAAATCATTATCCGCAGCAGATGGGTGAACGGCTGATTGATGTCACTTTATGTGTTTCTTATGTTCAAATAAGAGGTGGAGTTCGCAAAATATACTGTGTCCACTTGCCGGATCCTATTCTACTAATTTGACATTGACGCGATTGATCAACGTGGGTGTTACGAAATCGACAAAAGTATTTAACGCCTTTGTTACTTGATCGCGTTACATTTCGCTTCTAATAATAGAAGTTGTCATTGTATACACTCGTAATAGGACAGGAACCTTTCACTTGACCCGCGCTGTCCAAAAGGACACGGTTTACACATCCGGTTCCACTGTCCACAGTATTAGTCACGTTTCTTCCGCATTTGAGGACAATGTACTCCCGTGCCTGTTTTATATTTATTGCCTTAGTATTTGGTAGGTAGACCAGCCGGTAAGAGGAGATCCTAGCCACATAGCAGTGTACGCTGGCACCTCCATTATAACGGGCAAACAGAGGGAGTTGTATAGTTCCCGGCCTTTTTGTATGTCGGGCATTAATTAAGAATGTAGTTACTAACTGCATGACCTTTACCCTCATCACGCTAGCTAGCAAGGTGACTAACCAAATAGGCATAAACCATATAGCAGATTTGGACCCCGCCGCCTGCCGCCTAACAGGGTAACCATGGCGACAAAATCGCAGTTGACTGTTTTGCTTCCGAACCGGCAGATAAATCCCATTTTGAGTACGTGGCATCTCTTTGTTTCCACTACAAGCACCGAGAGAAGAAGCACACCTCCTGCATACTGTGCACGACACCTGCGTAGTGTACGCGCATTATGCACAAACACTTATCATATTTTTTGACTTGTAAATTGGGCCGCTTGTCACGCGGTTTACTCGGAAAAATCCAATGGCGCCCAGGCAAAACATAATAGGATTGTTGCGAATGCTGATCACGAAAGCTAAACGAACCAAATAAGACTGCCTGTCTGTTCATACATCAATCCACCTACCCAAAAGAGGTAATAAACCTGAACTAAAACGCTTGGCAAATAATATTTTTCTGATGAAAATTAATAATAATGATGATGGTATTAGTAATAATAAATACCATATTGTTTTACTGAACGGACAAATTTCTAAACGAATTGAAACACGAGGAAACGGGTAAGCAAATGGATCCTTGGGAATGAATGAAGAGGTAGCGGATTTATGCGGCGGGAGGGGGGTCTGGGGGATGACAGTGGTACAAATGGTATTTAAGAACAACACTAGCTGATTGAGTTGGACAGGCAGCCTCATCCTCATCCTCATGATCATCAACTGAAATGCAGTCCAAAACGGTGCAAGGAGAATCCCCGAACCGATGTGATTACTTGTGGTGTCATGTTGTTTCATCCAATCTGATTTAATTTAACTGTACGTTTCCTCTTCAATGTGGCTAATGAAATCATGTTTATGAAACCAATCAAAGTTGATGGAAACAGATGTCACAACTTGTAGTGATCATAGGTTAAACCGTTTTAATAAATAAATGAATAATAAGTTCATAATAAGTGACCGAAGCCTTTTCAGACAACTGCAAAAATGAACACACTTTCTGGATAATCTGTCAACAGCATACAGTGTGGACCATGCAAACAACCACAAGGGATATCTGAGATCCTGATTCACAACTCGTTGATTAGCATAACTCGGAGGCTGATAAACTCAAACAGGTTTGAACGAATCTCCGAAAAAATCGCAGTTTTCATACGGCTTCGTATTTTGGTCGGGAAATTGCATTCATATGCAAGAAAAATCACAGTTTCCGCCTCAAGCATTTGATCACACGTCATAAAGTTGGTCCAGAAGAACCCGCATACTCCTGACAAAAAAGGACAGTCCGAGATTTGTTCTGCCCAAATCAATTATAATCAAGAAAATATGCATCCTTCCAGTGGGGTTCTGTAAAAAGTGCCCATAAACGATTGGATGCGGAAGAAAATGCTCACAGTCAATTCTTGGAAAACAATTAACAAAATGACTCTTTATGGATCCATGGTAACCAAACGCGATCACCACTGGAAACGTCAAATAAATGCTCTATCAATAGTTATCAATAATTAATGCTTGAAAAGTGAACAGAGGTTTTGAAAATGGTTGAAGAGACATGTTTCATTTCATCAAGCACATCCCCAAGTAAATTTCATCTAGTCTCGGTGGTGGTTTGGCATTGCGGGTCATTATCGTTGTACCTTCATCTCTGAGCTAGCGTCCATCTATTGATAACCTCTGTTTCGCCCCACTTTGCAATCCTTAACAGTTTCCGTGCTTTAAACGAACGCGAATCATCTTAGTTGACCAATGTTTTTCGCTTTTAATGTTATTGAAATGAATTTAACGAGACCAGTCTAAGGTACTCGTGAGCAACCTTATGAGACACCGCCAAGGGCGTTTGAAATAAAATTCTTTCCTCCAAATCCTTCTAATCATTATACGTGAACAGTATCCGGAAGGATCATCAAATTCTTCACCGTGGATTCGCACATAAAACAAAACGGGTTACAGTATGTTTTGCTTGAAGAAGCTTCCGTTTTCGACAACCGGACTTTGACCGACAAAACACCACGCACTTTTCTGTAAGACAATAATCTGATATACCAATTTTCTATCACGTGCATTGTCATACTCTCTCCCAAATCGCTTACTAATTCCAGTCTACAACCAATTCAACCAGAATAGGAATTTTGTCCATTCGCTTTCCTCTGTTGCATTTCAGAAAGACACGTATTTATTTTGTCAGTGAAGAAGCGTTTTCACCAAAGAGCAACTGGATTAGATTCAAAACGGAGAAAAGTATCACACACATGCGATACACACAGACCAGGCAGAATATCATGCTTCAACAACTTTGTCACAAACCCTCAGGACTACTTTATAGAAACTGTAACTTTTCTCACAATCTCATATTGCCTCATTCATTATCTGCCTTTACCTAAATGTAGTACTGGCTAGCTCCCTCGTGCAAAGGCGAGATTCGGGGAAGTCAATTCCCTTTAAAAATAAGACAGTTCAGCTCGACCTGCATTGGTTGTGAGCAGTTCTCTTTTACAGATGGCCTTTGTGTACTGTTAAAACCAATTGGGATGATGATTATCACATTACAGAGCATCGGAGGGAATGAGTGGGAAACCAGTACGTTCAATGAGTGCAGGCCCAAATTAACCGATTTTTTATCCTTCCCAATCTGAGTATCTGGAGGAAAAGAAGAACTCAGCAACCGTTAACGGATTCCTACTTTGACTTTATTAAAAATAAACTATGTAGGGAATGGTATGTTCTCCTAGCTGAAACAGTTGTTCGCACACGTTTCGTGGCCAGACTGGGGAACAGCATCAGTGCAAATTCGGGAATGATGTCTCCTAGCCTGGCCAGGTATCGTTTGCAAACAACGGTTCCAGCTCGGAGAACACACCAACGACACCTACATCCGGTGCTACAATCATTCCATAGTATTTTGAAAATAAACTGTGCTTAGAGAACGGTTTACGGCATCTTGCTCATTTGTATGCTAAAATTCTTATGAAAAGATGTAATTTAGGAAAATAACAACCATGTGTATGAAGCGGGGTGTGAATGTCGATGTCAAACAGACTTGCTCTCAACGACACGAGATATGACATAAGTTATCGATCTTTATTTCTTTATTTTAAAATGAAATTACAAAGTCAAAGGACCGAAGGACGTAATTCCACATTCAGTGGTATAACGGCATCATGAATTTTTCACAGGTTTCAGTAAACCCCCTACAGATTACGAGAAATAAATCCAACTGGCTGTACTTTGTTTCTTCTCTCAAACGGAACTCTGTCCAAGTGATGGTATACACAATTTATCATAAAACACCGAAGTAAATAAACGAAATACGTGTAACGAGAACGTAATACCATCTCACGTTCAGATGGTGTAAATCCTTTGTTACCTTAAGAGTTTTACTGAGTTACCGGGGATTCACACTGCTTGGTTTGTGCAGCAAAATTTCCTGCAGCCTTGAAGGGAAGGTTTCAGTAAAAGAATGAAATACATCCACAATCATTTGTTTTCCCCTTCAACCACCCTGGGTTTCATCTATACTGGTAGTCTACATGGGCAGGCAGTAATGCCAACGTACAGCGCACAGTTTATACACCGTTTACCGGATGACAATAAGAAGCCACTCCAGCATATAAATTTCCACCTTATTGCTGATTTGATCGTAGGGGAATCCTAGACATTGTAGTTCGGTCATCCATTCACTACCAATGTCACAGTTCCAACTTATATGTAAAAATGTTGCCCACTCACATTTTGATCTCGTAATAAACTCAAACTACATAATAACATGAATATGACTAATAAGTATTACGTCATTTAGCGCTCAATCGATTTAGTGCTTAGCGCTCATACACTCTCGGTACATGAGCTCCAGTCAAGTTCCATAAGCAGTATGTGAATGACTGAACAAAATTTCTCTGGAAGTACACAACCGGTTTCTCGGTTCTTGCATCTCGTCAGACATGCTTATCCGGTAATCTTTATATATATATATATAACAAACTCATGCAACATCCCGACTTTTATTACATTTTTTCCTCCTAACGCTTAGTTTCTCGGGCCTCATCCACCAGAATAAATATTATATTGCTCCACGTAAGGGGCGACATTTCTGATACAATATCCATTTATATCTCTACCTCCATTAGTTGAATGTCAATAAAATGTACAATTTCTCAATTTTGACGACGATTGCTGGTGTATCACTTGTAAAATAACAAAACCGTATTACGAAGCAAATAGAATTTATTTATGATAATCACCCTTAGACTTGATAAGGGTATTTTACTTTCATTTCGTTCATGTTCTATTTTCACTTTTTCAACTTTGAGCATTGGAGGAAGTCGATTTTGCCTGAAGTCCCCCAAGTTGACTGACCAACAGAACTTGCCAGTTTCCTGTAATGCAGGTCCCACCCTAAGTGCTGTGAAAAAATAATATTTAATTACATCTAAACGTTTTTCATTACCAACCTCAAGTGAAAAGACATAATGACCTTCTTGTGTGAAAAATGTGACTTCCTCGGATGCTGTTTGAGAGTGAAAAGTTATCAAAAACATCCCTTATCAGTGCACGAAATTTTGCCATATCCAGATTGATATGTGCAGGAGACCAGCAACAAAACGCGTTCGGTGTTTACTTCCCTTTGAACTGGTTAGAACGGGTGGATATTTGCTTCTTTTGACAGGTAAAACGAAATTCATTGGAATATTGGGTCAGTAGATCAGCTTTTCTCCTCCCGCTGAATTGCCCGATGTCTACGAGTGGGATAAACCCATCGCCAAATGAACGGGCCCAAGTTGAATCTGTTGGTAAAATCAATATGTGATTTGTTTTGTTGGGCGCTTCGAAATGAGAGTGATGTTGCGAGAGTTTGATCAACACCTGTATATCTTAGCGATAAAGCGAACCTCCGAGGTTTAAGTAGATTGCTCCGAAACAGCAGAATCTAACGAAGTAATGTTCCGCTATGCACGCCTGAGGGAATTCTTTTTGTGTGATAGCATGTTCCGTGAAGGTCAAAAAATGTCTTTTTTGAGAAATCATGAATAGTATGTGTTTTGTTTTTGTCCCTCGCGAGATCCTAACCTCGAATGTTCGGTAGGGAAGTAAAATCCCTAACCTGGATTTCACAGTCCATGATGAACACCACCAACGCATGGCTACGGAACGGAACATCTACCGAAAACTCAGTCTCTACATTGTAATCAAGGACAATAAAACACTGACAAACAATGACGAATAAAGTTTGTCTAGTATTAAGGAGTTTTTATTACCTGATAAGTATGATGAACGGTAAAAAGGTAAACCCCATAATCATATATATTGTATTGGAAATGGGGAGAACATTTATCTGAAGAACAACCGGCTGAATAGAATATATACTACGAGAAGGACAAACAGAAACAGGTTGATGAAGTATTCAACAATCCAGTAGTTCTTGGAAAAAGAGAATTTGAATGCTCTTGTTCGAAAGATTTTTAGAACCACCTGATAAGGGTGACTAGGCGTTTGTAACTATGTCTTCTGAACCAATCAAGGTTCACATGGGATGGGATCGGTCAGGTCAGGTCAGAGCAGAGCAGAGCAAACTCCATGGTAATTGCGGTAGAAAAGGATTCAGCAGGTCATCGATCATGTGAGCAAATGTCTGAATAGTGAATGTTGAATCAGTGACAAGATGAATAGCATTACACGAAGCGTAGTCAGGAAAACAGATAAAAGAATTTGGGCCACCTCTCCCTGTCCCAGAGAGGATTACAACATTCCGAATTGGGACATGTTTATGCCTTGTGAAGTTGTGCGAAGTTGCGAAGAAATAAAAATAATCGTTTTGCACGGAAAATGTAGAAGAATCCCCAGGACGGGTGTGACGCAAGTTTGATAATCTGATGATTAATAAATAAGATACAGAGAAGGAAAACTGGAGCCCAGGCAGAACTTTTTTTAGGATGTGAAATAAAGTGAAGAAGGTTCTAAGTGCAAACTGGAAGAAGAAATCAACCGTGTGAATTTTAAATGCAACCTGTTCCTTTAAAACAAATATCATCTTTCAGAACAGTCCTGATGTTTTATCATAAAATAGACGAAGATCACTGAACAGTCGTGTCGTTCGTCAGCACCGTATTTTACTCCCTGTCTGCACTTGAAACTTGAATTTTCGCATAGCAAGTTGACATCTCTACCCCTGAAGTACACTTGCAAAAGCGAGTAAATTGAGCAGAATGGTGTTATCTTCAGTCAACATGCTGTTGTATGAAGGTGCCCAAAACAACGAAAACAGATTGTTGTTGGTTGGGTTGACACCAATCGTCTCCACCCGCAAACAAATTAAGCAGCCCCACAAAAAAGGATAATTATGAATGTTTTTTGTATCACCCATAGAAATTCATAAATGCTATGGTATTAACTTTTTACAACATTCAAGAATTTCTATTTTACTTGGTGTTGACATCTTTACATGGGTCTAATGATTAGCGCCAAAAGTGAGTTCCTTCATTCCCCATTAGGTTCATGATAGCAAGAAGGAGACAGAAATGAAACTTTTACATAACCCACAATTGAACACCTACTTATTCACTAGGTTTGTGACTAGTGAGGCATCATTGCTGAATTAAACTTGCATGGGGTTGTGTAGAAGTGTTATTTATTGATTATGAAACGGTCTGCTGAGCAAAATATCGAAACGACCACAAATAAAAACATTCGACTGATTTAACAGCAGTTCTGATAATGTGATCTACTGAAATCATAGTTCTATTCAGGAGTGATCGTGACAACTGCTACCCAAGCTGAGGTGGGTGGGTGCAAAACAACTCACATCAACCATTAGGTCAATCGGATTTCACTTACCAGACAAGGGAAATTTTCCCGAGACCGACGACTGAGTTACGTAGCACCTATTGGAGAATTGTAAACCAGGTACGGGATAATCAAAACAGATTTAATACAAAAGAGCGGACTTGCAATCGCTTATACAAAGGCTCGAAACGAAAACTATAATATAAACACAAATTTGTGGTGAATTTTTCACTTCAATTATTACCTGGTGAGTATACACGGATTGGCCAATGCAGAGTTGTACATTTTCTACGGGTGGCAGTCAAAATGTCTAGTCGGAAGAAAAGAGCTCTTATAATGGGTACAGTCGTTGAAGTAATGCTTAAGAAGGAATACTCATACACTCGGACACGATACCAATGTGACCCGTGTTCCTGGTTCACCTTATGATAGATAGCCCGTAATCAGATCATGATAATGATGATCATACGGACAACGACGATAACGCAACTGATTGTGAGGAATTCGGTGGTCACTGTGTCCCACTTCGATGAACAGCATAACTCTCGGTTCGGAATACCACTCCGGTGATTGATCGCTTCGTATTGGCATCGGGTTAGGTCATGAATATTCATTATCAAGTTGAAATTTGAAATTGTCAGATCCCTTGGACAGATATCGGGCCAAACCAAATACCGTTTTCCAATTTCTTTTTCCAGGGAATTCTATCGGCAGGTAAATCCATTTCAATTCCAACGTGCCCTGAGCGAACAACTCTACCCCGCCAACTCCCCAAGTGATTTCCCGAAATGTTTACAACTGACTAATACACACTTTTGAGTAAAGTCAATTTCAGTTTATCACATTAAAAACAGACTTTATAAAATCATTCAAATCAATTATCGTTCTTTTTTTACAGCAAACACATTCCATGCAAAATTGAACTACAATTTCCATTTGACCATGTATGTCAACCAAATCCATAAGTAGATTCGGTCAACCTGCCCCCTTTCACTCCTGAGGGCTACTCATTCTTCCCGTTTGGTTGAGTGAATGCGAAAGCACTCGACATATCCAAACAAACTTAAATCTATCTAATATGGTCACTTCCGACACGCGCATGATTTGGTCATCCCCAATCTGTCTCTCTGATTGGTTTTCACTAGGACCACACACAGTGACAGAGTGATGAGATTATACATTTTGAGTTATCTTCGTTTTTGCACAGCCGCACGAGTGGGGGGAGGGGCACAAACTCACACACACAGACACACACAAACATCGACGTACAATTTTTCATCGCACCACTAGTAACCATTACTACCCCTTCAATACATGTTTCATTTTACGCATGTGTATGATAACCAACTGGGAGAGCCGGAATTCGCTCATTTCTAACGCAAGGCAAAATGAGACGCGTTGATCTTGGTCTGTCATGCAAGTGGTCGTNCCCGATTCGAAACACGTCCATATAAGCGGGTCCGTGTAGCTCATTGACTCGCCTGAGCACTGGGGTGCACGTCGTGAGCGGCTCCGTTGCGGCGCTCCATCTAGCGTTCCGGTTTTCGAATAGAGCGCATTTGTCGGTGCGTGTGCATGTGCAAACTTAACTACTAATTGAACAAACCGCCAAGGACAAACAAACAAACAAACATACACACCCTAACTGGTCATTTGTGCGCACCCTAGTGCGTCTGTCTGTTTATCTGTCTGTTCATTTGAACACACTCACGCGTTCT
>UZAN01046093.1:0-30247 GCA_900618425.1 Echinostoma caproni
CTTCGAGTCTGTGGTGATGAGGCTCATACGGGAAATTACCCTCTGCCTCTAACTGAAGAAAATTGAACATTGAACATTGATTAGGGAAAGCACAATGAACGGATCTTTTGGGATCATCTAAAGATTTGCATATAAAATAGTTCATCAATGAAGCGACAGCATTCAAAGCACATCTAATTGGCTTTTACGCAAACTGAAGGGGGTCATTAGGAACTTTGATACCAGACTGCGATTAGTTCGAGAATAGCGCACCCTATTAGGTTAGGTCCAGAGGAAGTGAGGGCAATGGGACGGAAGCGTTTAGATAGATTAGAGGATGAAGATAACTTTGGAATATGAACTATATTGAACGGTCTCCAGGAATCAGGGATTGAACACGCATAAATAGATTTATTAATTAACCAAGCGAACATCTCTGAGAGTGAATCAGTTGCATAGTTGAGCATAAAAGGAAATATACCATCAGAGTCAACTGCTCTCATGATTTTTGTCGTTTTAGGAAGATGATAGACTACCTTACCAGTGACAAGGTTTACGATAGACAGACAATCTACGGGGTACGGAGACAGAAGATTATTTGACGAATGAATGAATGCAGTATTAAGACTAACAACGTCAATAATTTTGTTTGTTGGTCGTTTCTTCTACCCGCACAGCAATCTGCTTTCTTACCATAATCGTCTTTCAGCTGGAACTTACGGAACTTGCTTCACGAACGAGACATTCTCGCCTTTCTGTTCTGCTATCGTCCTTGTATCCAGACGTTGCACTCTGTTTAAACATTCAATGTCTTTCTGAGAGTAGCGTAGCCATGCCTGAACGCAATATTCCAGGTGTGGTCTAGCTATAGACTTATACAGAGGCACGAGAACCTCGGGTCTACTACACGTAATCGTGGAATGTAGCCCTTCGAGCTACATAGGCTGTCCTTTGAAATTGCCTTTAGGGCTTGAAATCATACCATACCATGACTGATACCTCCTTTACTGTACTTTCCCTGTTGGGATCAATTTTAATCTCATTGCCATGTTTAGCTCCTGCAGTGAGAAGTTGACAGTTGATTAGGTGAAGAGGAAGATACCACTATTCGAACGACCTAAAAATAACTCGAAGATACTGGTATACATCCGTTCCCACAGCCTTGAATTCGTCCGCGAACGTAAAGCACACTTTGTTGATTTTCTGTGATAGACCATTGATGAACATTGTTAAAAGTCGTGGGCATAACACTGATCCCTGAGTCACGTCGCTAGTTATGATTTCTGTGATTCTTAAGGTCGTTCCAACCTTGACCTGATCAGTGAGACTAGTTAGTAATCAATTTACTCAATCTGTTACTGTTCTTCCGTTTCCAAGAGTTTACATTTTATGATCTAACCCCTGACTTATGGAGTCAAAATCTTTACTGAAGTCCAAATAGCAGAGTTTAACATGATGACCCTGGTCTCAGCGTGACTTCATTGAGGAAGAATAGCGATTCGATAAGCAAAACGTCTGCTTAATAATGCCTTGTTCAGCTAGCGTTGGTAGCTCTTAATACACAAGGTACGTGACTATATGCTTACATACTACCTTTTCTAGACATCTGCATAAAGGCCGAGGTCAGACTCAGTGGACTGTAGTTTTTGGCCTTGTGCTCAGACCCAGATTAGTGCGCAGCAACTACCGTCGCTCTTTTCCAATCTCCCGGTATCTCGCCATTACCTAGCGATGCCTGAAATAGATTCGTCAGAGGCTCCTGTATTATCCCCGTAAGAGTTTTGACAACAGCAGGATGAATGCCATCCAGTCTCGCTTCCTCGAACTTGCTCAGAGAAACTAACTCCTGAAGGTCTTCATCCGATGTCACAATTAGTTCGGTCGACTGTATCGGTACACTGGGATACCTTGATCTGTCTGGCATGTCTAACAGTACCGGCTGCCAGTAAATTCCTTCAAAGAAACCCAGAATTTTATTCGTTTTGTCTTCTTTACTTAAAGCAAGTTGCCCATCAGTGCTTCCTAAAGCTCCCATTTCCTCTTGTGATGTCTTTTTGGTTTGAACTTAAGCACAGAACCTCTTCGGGTTCTGTTTTGCTTGTATCTTCATTGGGTGCTTAAAGTCGTATCTCGCCTTGCGCTGTATAGGTTTTGCGTGGTATTTAAAAAAAAAACTTCAGTCTTTTTACTTCCTTTTTATTTATTTATGGAATATAATCAAATGTACCATTAGCTTTCAGTTAGCGGACCGCGGCCATACAAAGGCTGCTTGGAGACATACAGAAATGAGTAAGATTGTTCTCGGCGGAACGGGACTTCCGGGTCAACATTTTGATGACCTCAACCACTTCATCTCAGACACCCTAAAGGCGGTCCGTTGTAGCAACACTATGCTTGATACGTACTGAGTCATTTGTATAGTGCCCACTTCCGACTCCGTGTGGCCATCCACCATGGTTGCCATTGCCTGAGTCTTCTGGGCCTCAGTGATGAAAACTCCCCAGTGAGTCTCGGTAAACCAGTTTTTATCGCTGACCAACTCTCTTCGACGGTAGGCTCTGTTGTTGAGTGTACCCAGGTTAAACTTAACGGTGCCGCTTGATGACATAACTCATGTGTACTCCCATACAAACGGACCATTTTGATCCCCGGTTTAGCTCAAAGACCGCGTAATCGCCTTTTCAGAGTGAGACATCTATCGTGAGGCAAACAATAGCTGACCTTGATCTAGATATAGCTAATTTGTGGATAGAAAGTTTATGGTTGAAAGGGAACCCGCCCTGCAGAAACCAGAGTGAATAGATCCATTCTAGTAGCGCCCACCCTGTGGTTCCTCCGGGAACTCGTTATTCACCTTACACTATTTCAGGAAGATTTAGATCACCCACTATTAAGCACCCCTTGTAAGATAAGCAGAGGTTTATTGTCCTCTACCATTGTTGAACCAGGCGCCCTATAAATGTAAACAGTACCTATAGGTCCCGATACAAACCCTGAATGTTGGGAGTAGCCAACTGCAGCGGCAACTCCCAGTGATGACAAGTGGCGTGCAGAGCTTGGACGACTCCACCCCCTTTCCTCCTGTTAACTCTATCCTGTCGTAATCAGTGTGCTCCTTTAACCCCAGAACGGCATTTTCTGTACTTGAACTCCTTACTGATACCGGGCTGGGGACGTTATTTGAACATTTACAAGTGTTCTCGATCTTTTCTCCAGATAATGCAGTTGCTTTTAACCATTTCCCTACTCTCTTTGGGTATTGTTTGCTTCTCACTAACGGAGTCCTTCTTTGGGTTCGGAGGAACCAGTCTGCTCATCATCGGCTTCTTTGCGATGTTTTGAGTAGACCTACCCAATGGAACCTTATCTACTCATTGTGCATGTACAATCGGCCTCAGTATAGGTGCATGCATAGGTACTCAAGCTTTTTTCCCTCCAGGCACTGGTGTATTTCTTGTACTCGAGTCAGGTGTGACCCTGAGTGTCTGAGTGCGCAGGATCAGGCGTGACCCTAACAGCGGCCTTGACCCAACCGTCTTATGGCATTTTCAAAAGCCAGTACGGCCACCCTTTACAACCGGAGTGCTAGTATGCGTCTCAGCCATCCTCAAGATGTCCTGAAAACACCTGGCCTTGTTTTCATTGACGAAAGGGTTCCCTCAAAACTGTGGAAGACGAAATTTCTCGTTCATCATTAGGATGGCTTTTTTAATCACTTCCGAAAACTCCCATGCATGAAATTCGTGCTGCAACCTCCATTAGCGCTTGAGCTTTTTTTGAACTTGGGGTGGAAAAATTCACCAACGATTCAATCGCGTGTGTGTATGTGTGTGTTTTTCAACATCGCATCCGACCGTTTTTATCACAACCGCATTCCACTACAGTAGTCTCAAAGCATTTCAGCTAGTATTTCCCTGTTTGACTGTGTTGCAATATTCCTCATCCGATTCGATTTTGCTCAAAATAGGAACTGCGGTTATTAACATTTATTGCAAACTCTATACTTTCATGTCCATTGCCTGCACAAACAGCGTTGTGGAGCGGGGATTTCCCATCCTCTCTCTTTCCACTGTTTTTAATCAAAAAGGGGACCGACTTTTTCCGTAGGCGAACAGGAATGGAGAAACCAAACGTTTCTCCAATTATAACAGTAATAATCATCGTAAAATCGGTAAAAGTCAGTTCTTTATATAATCCAAATGGGTTTATCTCGATGTGCACTTTTCAAGGGACAAATTCCTTCGACGAGTCAATAATAATTCGGTGCGGAACCATAAATTATCCAATCATCTATTTGTGCAAGTTGGAAGTTGAAACAAGGATATCTCGTGATACACTTGGACAGGTCTGATGGAAAACATTTGCTGAAAAGAAGAAAAAACAACTTGTAGGCGTTCCTCGAAATTATTGTATTTTGACGACTTGGTGTGTCGTTTTAGCTATCTGCTTTTCGCAGTCACAATTCGTTCAGACAGTACTCACGATTCAGTAACATTTTTCCTGTAGAATACAATATACCGCTCCTTATTCAACATCTCGTCTACGGGGACAAGAAAATTTGCATCAGTGACAATATGTTGAACGAGAAAAGACTATTATTCTCCACTTGACGAGACCACAAATGCCCTGAGGGAGTTATTTGTTCCCATAGTCAGACAAGGGCCAACGATTCACTTTTAACTCACATAACTTCCGAATAAAACGCCTTCACTGTATCTTGAAGATTCATCGATAAAGCTGATAGTAGAGCAGAACATAAGCACCGTTCGAAGGGTTTTCCATACTACAACAAATGGTCTTTGTCTTATCATTGTTTACCTAACGCATTCCTGTGGTTTCCATCTCTCACTGTATTTCTGCCTTCGACTTCAGTTTCAAGGAAACATACATTGAAAGACCGGGGACGATGTTGTGTACAAAAATGGGTTAACGCCTCCCCAAACACATGCTAGAGGTAATGACTCAACTTGACTATCCGATCGTAAAGGACACGTGGACAGCCATCAACAATCGCTCGGCCAAAATGACAACCCATGTGATGCCTTCTCTGTCATGTTTCATCATCAGATATACGAGGATTTTACGAGCATTCAAAACAGCTTGACACTGATTCTAAAGCTGCCGTGAATCTAACCAATCGCTCCACGTTTTGGGTCAGATACACCGTACTTGTTTGTTGCCTTTTCTATAACCATTTGCAATCCAAATTCGATACGATTTCAATCTATGGAACGATTACAAGGATTTCATCCAGCACTACCTGCTCCTGTCCTGTTGGAATTCATTTGGGCGGGAATTCTACGGTTCACATCGGTCTCATTCTAAGGAGGTCTAATAACTCTTTGAGCACATTACACCGGGACAGTATAATACTGTGAAACAACAACAAAAGCAACATATCAGAGGTGAAATAATCGACGTATACTCCATTCTACATCCGTCTGCTTATCATCCGGATCGTATCCTGCTAACAGTACCCTCAGACATTCAGCCAGGGCGATACCACGTAAAGTGGGTGTCCAAATGATTAGCCCAGGGATTGCCAACGCCACATTTCCGGGGACATATTATGTACTGTCTGGAACTATCTTCCTGTCAGCCCGAGTTGTTTGTGCTCGATTGCTTCAACTAACTGGGTTGCAAAGTGCTGAAGAGCGATTTCTCAGAATTAAAGAGTGGAACGTACATGTACATGAACTGAATTACATGCGGCAATATAATCCAAACAAACTCCACAAAGATCTTATTAGATTCAATAGACTCGATCTTCGTACATCAAAAAAATTGAACTTGATTTTAAAAAATGAAAATAACAAACAGATTAACGAAAACCAACTGAAGAAGACCTACTGTGGTTTTTTGTTGTTGTGATCGTTGTTATTGTGACTTTTAGGCATTTAAGCTTGATTGTGGTGTCTTTAGATCTAATGAATTTTCATATTGTTTAGGGTTTTTGCATGAATTTGATAAATGACTATAGTCAGGACTGCAGACACGCACACACACACACACAAGCTGGCACAGTGAGCTGAATGCAAACGTATCTTAGAAACAATTCAACCAAAGAAAGACATACATCAGTGATGCACACATTTCAATCCAGTTTGTGAACAGATTTAACGCCCAACACCAACCCAACCGCATCGCAGTGCTTTTGCAATCTAGGTGACATTCACCGAATGGATTCGGACGCAGTAAGCGTTTCTTTTGTCACTGTTTGTGTCAAATAGACACAAATCGCACAGGTATACAACATCGTCTCTGTCCCCCTCGAATGCGGTTCGGGGGTTGGTGTTGCGAGGTTCCATTCCATTTCCACATTCACCTCGAATGGTTGTTAGGTGAAGTAATTTTCAAAGGGGGATCCAGTTGGCTGACCAGCGCACTCATCACAACCAGTGGGAGCGAGATAAGGTTATCACAGATGACTGGCAGTTTTATCAAGTACATTGAGTGATAAATTGGTTGGTGCTCTATGAGGGTGATGGCAGTGGTGGCTCGGTGGTGGTAACTTCACTAAGTAACACTCCGAGATTGTGTATTCGAATCCCACCAACACCGCCCAACTTTCCACCATTGTGTGTTGAATGGCATCCCTTTGATTGACCGCTTCCTCCTTCCTGAAAATTGTATCTTTGTATATTGAATAGGAGGAAGTAAAATGAAAAGAAAAGAGAAAAAGAGAAAAAAAGTTACCTTACCATGGTTAT
The DNA here is from genome assembly GCA_900618425.1 of Echinostoma caproni. NCBI lineage: Eukaryota > Metazoa > Platyhelminthes > Trematoda > Plagiorchiida > Echinostomatidae > Echinostoma > Echinostoma caproni. Next base: position 6,690 of record UZAN01046093.1, read on the forward strand.
TCGACTACCTCCCCCGACCCAGAAGCTGTGCACTCTCATGGGGAAAAAGCCTTTTTTACCCCTCACACAAATTGTGAATCGTTCTATTGATTTTCTTTTGTTGTTGTACACGAAACCAGTGTATTTTCAGGAAAGAAATGACTATCTCCTAAATCGAATAATAGTGAGCGAACTAACTGAGTGTAGTTGCAAATCACATGCATAAAATATTTGGTAGCTATTTATACAGAACAGATAGCTCGCATCAGCATGAAACAATTCAAGCCATGTGCTGCGCACTACAGATGTGACAACTTGAGAGAAATTAATAAATATTCTCTATGGATTCGTTACTCGTGATCAGCGCTGATCAAACGGTAGCGAGCTCGACTGCCTAAAATTATTGTGGCTCTGTTGAACCCATTCCCCGTCCAAATTGACCGCTTTATCATGACCAAAGCCTCTTTTCTTAAAATTAATTATTACACTGTAAATGATAATAGCGAAGGGAAAGTCTCAGAAAAATTATTTTTGTCCCGCCAGTGCTACTGGACTGTCATCGGCATCTTGTCAATTTGTGGGCAAAATCTACTTGCTAAACACGATGGAAAACGGAAAATGCTTTCGAAGACAGACATTTTTCTAGCGCTGACTTCTTAGCCGTAGTTTGTGACAAAGCCTCTGCTATTCTTGACGTTTCCGAAAGAGATTATAAGACTCGGGGAAATGGGAAATTTTAAAATAATTCTAGCTGACCAGTTGAATGGATTTGTTTGGATTTCACATTGTGGGTTCGATATCATTCATCCAAAAAATTGTTACACGGAAAAATTTCGAATTTAAATCAATGCACAAATGAATATTAAATCAAAAGACGTGAACAGCTGAAAATTCACTAATTTCTCCACCCATATTTGTCCTTCTTGCTCCTGGTATTCAACTCAAGTGAATGAATCAATGCTCAAAACATTGCTTGGAGAACACAAATAATTGCTTTAAATTTACATGATTTTTCGATCACCTTGCCACAACGTTTTGGCATATTCAACACTGAAATAAATCCGCTGTGCAAAACTCTAGTGAAAATATTGGCCAAATATATATTTCGTGAAACTACCAGTTAAAGCGTTTGAATTAACCTAATCGAGTTTTGAGCAGAAGGCAGGTTTCTTTTGTTGAACAGACTTACCCGGTTCCAGTGTTTTCTGACTTCAGACCGATGGTATAAACTGTTCAAGCTCATGAATTAACCGGAATGAATTCAATGAAAACGTTCTCCACTGACCGAATCTACTATACACAGACTGCAACAATCAGATGAAGATGGTGCGTTCGTTTTTGGCTCAATCGGTCCATGTAAGTATTGATCAAACTAGTGCAAAATGATTCCATTTTGAAAATTCATTTTAGTTTCTAGTATCATACATGTACATTGATAGCCACGGATGAAGAGTATTTATTCCGACTTCCATCTCTCACTGCATTATTCTTAGTTCTCATATTTCAAAGTGTATCAATGTAACCTTGAGTGTCGCGGTCAAATTTGCTTTAGTTTAAAAGTTACAATTCATAATTAAATAAAAGGTTGTAAAAAACCAGCAGGGAAGTTTATTTTTTTAAAATAAATGATCCTTGTTTTATGAGGGTGTTTATTCTGGTCAATTATATTTTTTGATCGATTAAAGATAATTTTCGAAGCTAAATAAATTGATAAATTATATGGCTATAAACCACTGACATTTTTATTGCAATCACCTGATAGGAGCAAAGACATAAGTGAATATTATTACGATTATGCCGCGTCTGACGTGGGGCAATATCATATTCACTAGCGTGAATAAGGTTCGAAACACCATGCGTTCGAAAGATCAATGGCGATGGAGTCAGGGGTTGCACGAGTTTGGTCAATACCTGCGCTGATTATAGTGTGATTGATGTTAATTGGACGTGAAAGGAAGAAACTCTCCGGAAAATAATGGTGACGCATTTTGTATTTCCATGAGAGTCATAAACCAAATTTTGCGTATCTCGTTCTTTCGCGTCGTGGTCAATCGGAGAATTCATTTTTGAGTCATACTGACAATCAATTGAGCAGTTTGAAAGAGACACACAAGAACTACAGATATTCCCCTGGACAGCGAACCAAGGAACGCAAAAAACCGATTATGTCAGCACTCAATGAAGGAACTGAAATTTTCTGTCACGGAAACGACTTGTTCAAGCAAACATCTGCTGGTTATGCAACATCTTGCTGGGAAAAACAGTATCATTAAATTGTATTTAGAGAACTTTTTCATGGCTCACTCGTCGAGGTGCATTTCTCTTTGGAATACATCTTTAAAAATGATCAACTACACAAAAGTTGCCAAGAAACCAAAACAAAGGGTACACTAGCCGGTTTGTGGATCTGGACGTTAACTTTTCTTCATATCACTTCGGTGAGAAAAACAGTCCGCAACAGAAAGGCAAGGAGTAGGGCTTCTAGAACAGTGGCTAGTTGAGACGATGAGTTGTCCAGGAGCATCTAACAAGGTACGACGGAAGCGTGACTAGCTACACTTGAAGACAACCACCTCGAACGCACTGGAACTTTCGGAGGTCAAGATATGGATGGATCGGCATTGTGATCTACCAGTACCAATGCATACTTTTCGCTTAAACGCGCGATGTCGAATGTACATTTTGTTCATCAAACAATGAACTATGCACATTTCTACCTTCAGCCACTTGTTATGTTTTTTCATTACCTATATTCCAGATATTTCTAACATGATTTGACAACTTTGTTTAGCACATTGATTCGTTTATTATTACTCCTTTGTATTGACTATGTATAATAATAAAAATAAATTTTACGAAGGAGTAACCAGCCAATCAAACGTCTGCACACATAGAAATGGCAGACGTTGGACGGCTGATTGTTGGTGTTGTGTTTGGTGGTGGTGGGATTTGAACACACGTCCCACGGGGCGAAAAGATTGTGTCCTTAAATGCTTGATCAGCACCTGAATGCGAAAAATGAGCAAGCTAGCTGCTACACGGGACAGCTGAACACCTATGAGTTTTTTCACACTGGCTCAATGCATACGGCCTCCAATTGTAGAATGAGAACTTTATTTTGTGTCATTTTAATCCGAGACAGGTGCCCTCTCTGTCCATTTCCAAACTGTAACGAAACAACCTTTTATGCCTTTTGCTCGTCGAAATAGATAGACACAAGTGTATCTGATGCGCATACTGATCAAATTGGGAACCACTACAAAGGGAAAATCACAATCGTTCATCATTTACCCTATTCGTGTTCGTTGCTCGCGTAGTAGGAGCCTTTCTCCGGACGCAGCAGCATCAACGGTGGTATAATGGTTAAACACCATTTTAGTGAGTACCTGGGTTTTTCGGGTAATATGGTCCGGCATTGGACGATGTAGTACTTCAGGGCATGAACTAAATACTTTTCTGGTAGGTTAAATTGGATACTCCGTCAATCGACTGAGAAACTGTTTAGCACCAAAGTTGGTTGACAGTGTCGACTTTAGTCTCTCCTAGCTCTTCTTTACTCCACTTGCTCAACGCCACGTACACATCGTTACTGTATCCCAGAAGTTCCGAGTTCCATTCTATCAACAGATAATTTTCCCGTTCTCTTCGTCTATCCAACCGGTCTTCGACTACTGGTCTAAATAAATATGTATTCAGTTAAACAAATTGCCTGAATAGAACACGTAATTTTGCCTAGCATTGCCAGGTAGGTTTGTTCTCGTAGCCTGGACATTCAACAAGGTGGTATTGCACTCTGAGAATTGTCTCGTATGTCGGTTGCATTGATCAGGTGCAACCCTTAGTTCAATTTCTCGCATGCGGTCACGTCTTCAATATCACCTTATGTTAGTATCAACTTTTAAATATTTAGAATCTTCGGGTTCACTCATTCTTTAAAGGAAGTATTTTTGTTTGCAAAAGTATTTTATTTCAATATTATTTACAGACCACGCAAAAACCGCGTACAACTTTTCAATGTTCTTTCGTTTTCCTGTAACCCGGTGTTAGGTGTGTGTGTGTGGGCGTGATAAGCCAATCAGATGTCAGCTTTGAAAACGTGCGCGATGTTTACATGAACTCTGAATGTGGAACCTAACCCGTCGTACAAACATGCAAACCATAATCAATATTATATAATCACCATGTGCAAAAAAGCGTTTTTAGCATCACCAGTGTCTCAACTATAAACAAGTAATCATTCATGACATTTTTGGCCGTCCTCACACGCCATGTGCTACAAAAGCTCACGGAACATGGACAATGAATGGGGGTAAGAGCGGATGTCATTCGACAGTTATAAAATACTCAACATGGCCAAATTATTCCATCATTTCAGAAACTCACCAAAGCAATTTCACCTAAGCAAAACGCTTTTACTAGTCGAATCAAAACAAAAGTTAAGAAACTGTTTGGTTTGAAATATCATACATTGTTTGAACAAACTTATTGCAGTCAACACCCAATTAGAAACCAGTTCCCACCCAGTAGAGGAATCCCAACATGCATTTATTGGTTTACACACCCCAAATTTGGTTGAAGGAAGTATCTAACGAGAACAAGTATGAACAAGAAGTTTCAACTCAGAGAAGACGATAGTTAGACAGATAGATATGTGCGCATACACATATATAAATATACTGGATCGAAACACTTTATGGACGGTAAAGTAAGAACAAGCAGTGAGAAAAATTAAAAATAAGCTACATTCACCCTGCCCTGATCCTCACCTTCCTCATCCACAACATTGTTCTATCCACGCGATTTCTCAATTCAAACGCGCATTTGGGGTAGTGCCAAAGATCACGTGATTTATCCCAACACATACATACACCGAGAGAGATTGTGTAGTTGGTCGGAGTGAAACTGTGAAACAATTATGTCCGTTAAGTGAACTAGTAGTGACATAAACGCGGGAGAAAGAGAGAGAGAGAGAGAGCGAGAATGAGATAGAGTAATCGTGAAAAAAACAAAATACACACCGATTGCCCGGATTCATGCAAATTTACAATTAGTACTAAAGGGTTTTAATTATCTCCGGACACGCACACGGATGCTAGATTATTTGGATCGGTAATGTGCATTCACAGAGAGGCAATAAATGAGGGAAGAAAAAACGACGGAGGAAGAATAATAACAACAAAAAACTAAATCAAATCAAACAGATACGACAAGTTTTTTTGTTCTCGTATATACGACATGAAATTGTGTTGATGGATGGTATGTGCAGCGATCAAGGCAAACAGTGTGCAGTAAAGTGAGATATGCCTTTTGAGAAATATTTCCAATTAGAAGTTGTACCTTATAATGTATTTTAAACCACTGATTTCATGAACGATTTATACTGATTTATAAATTGAGTAACGAAAAAGAATATCCACGCANCACTGGGCTTCGAGGTGGTAAGTGGGTATGAATCTGGCCAGTCATGATAAACGAGCCAGATTAGTTATTAGCGGAAACCTGATAAAAACCTCGAACGAATTACATTTTTTCAAACCATTATTTGACAGTAATAACATTTTGACTGGCAAACAGTGGCTGCATGTGCTACACATATTTTGGGAAAAATCTCTTAGACCGACAGCTAAGCGAAAAAAGACCACAGAATAGCACTTATTGAGTTCACAGTTCACCAAACGAATTAGGCCAAGGTAAGCACTGATTGTTTCCACAAAAACAACAAAAAATAATGTGAAAATCATAGCACCAGTGATCGATTTGCTTTATTCAGAGGACTTCAACACGGCTGATCATCTAACGTGAGACCCAGTTGCACTTTAGAAGATGTTATCAACTTATTGTAATAAGCGGCTAGAGACACGGAGTGATATGGTTGAGTGCTTTGAACAGTGGCCCGCGCACATTTACTCAACACCTGTGCAAACTCTCCCTACCTGAATTCTCCGTATCCATATGTGACATCGCTTACAACATTCCAAACGTTCCTATTGTTGTTCATCAAAATTGGTAATCAAAAGACAGAAACCTAAAACACGGAATAAATTGCCTGATTACCAATTGTATAAACGATATTTTCATGATTTACGTTACTGCTCTTTGAAAATCCTCCGTTTAGCTGACTTTTGTGCATAAGCCTGACGTAACACGAAAGCAAGACAAATGAGACATTATTAATGAAATTTCTCAGACGGTGATAGATAACCACGGCAACACAATCGTGATATAGTGCAATCCAAGAGAAAAGAATTCATTAAGTTCATTTGAGCCACAGAATTCCTTCTTGCGTCGTTCTTTACGGTATCAATGCACAGAAATATGAAGAAAAGTGGTTTATATTCTCTAATTCAATAATACTAGTTAACAAACAGATTTCACATGCAATGGTGACGTCAATTGTGGAACCACAGTCAGTGTTTACTTTTTGCAGTAACCGACCCAAGTCAATAAGTTATTATATTTCATTCTACTCATTGATTCCCTATTAAGTTGCTTGAACCATTTAAATAAAACGAATGAAACTCATCGCCTTCTATGTGATCATGTTGAGCGCAAGCGCAGTCGTTTAGCGGGGACAGCGATTTGTTTATCATTTTTTTCATTCGATTTTTTTTCATTTTCGTTTTATTGAGTAAAACAACGATACAATTTTCAGGACGGGGGGAAGTGGTCAATCAAAGAGCTGTCATAGAACAGACATCTAGAGGGAAAGACAAGCGGTGGGGGTTCGATTCGAACACAGGTCCTCCGCGGTGAGCATTTGTGACGTCACCACCGGGCCACCACCGCCATTCACATCCGTGGATTGGTCTGCCAACAGTGACCTGGTTTAACTCAATTATTTCCTTTTGTCTTAAAAGGAAGTCAGATGGGATAGTGTTCACTTATGTGGCACGATTTTATTCAACCACATAAATATGTACGCATATATACAGGTATTGACCAAACTAGTTCAACATCCTGATTTTCATCACATTTATTCCTCTCAATGTTTCCTTTTTCCAGCCTTACTCACGGGATTGAATATGGTATTGCCCCACATCAGACGCAATATATCTGATATAATACCCACTTATGTCTTTGCTTCTATTAGCCATATGCCATTAAATTGTACGATTCCGCAATTTTGACGATAATCGCTGGTGTGTAAGTTGTAAAATAAAGTCACAGTAGACGACGTAACTGGAATTTATTTATTAAAATTACTCACATACTTCATTCGAGTATTGCGCCTTCATCTCGTCCATGATCCATTTGCTTTTCTTCATTTTTGAGCACTACATGCAGTCGCTTTAGCATGTAGTCCACCAAGTTGATTACCAAATAGAATTTACAATTTTTGTTTAATACACCGCACACCCTAACCACTGACAACCAATGTCGAGGCAGCTGACTAATCCCTGTTTCTGATACAGGGAAAAGTTTTTGATTAAATTAACATCCCAGCCGCCACGTGGTAATTCAGTGAATTTGACATTGAACTTGACCCCTCCACAGACTGCGTAAATGTGAAAAAACAATATTTGATGAGGTCTCACTGTTTTTTACTCACAACCTCAAGTGAGAAGATATACCAACCTTCAACGGAGAAAAATATGACTTCTACGGATGCGTTTTGAGGGTAACAGTTACAGAAAACCTCCCTTATCAGTGTAAAACATTTTGCGATATCCAGATTGGTGTATGCAAGAAACCAATAGCAAGGTACTCAGTATTTACTTCCGACCTAACGCGTCAGGCGCAATGGATATGTACCTCTTTTGGGCATGGCGACACTACAAGACGCTTATTCAACGAGTAGCACAATTCAAGGTCAACTTTCGAAGATTAATTAGTATGTTTCTTGGACCACGTTTTCAGTTTTTTCAGCATTAGGGATAATGTGTGAGTAGTTGGTAGTCAAATAATTGATCAATTTATTTGACCTAGAAAACTTTCATTAATTTGCTTATTTACTGCGCACTGAATGAAAAGAGACAAGCAAGTTAGAACACGTGTGCTCAACTTAATAAACACTCTCATTGAACAGAAAACATTTATTATAAAGAATGAATTCTCATGCTACTTTGCTTAAAATATTTCCTAAATTTGAGCTGTAACTTTCGAACCATTACAAATTTCATCGCAAAACTCAAAGTCACGCAAATTCAAACGATGATAGAATAGAACTAAGAACACAGAACCGGAAGAAAAAACCAGGAATAAATGCACTTTAACCATAGCCATCAATATACAAGCATGATATTGGCGACTGAAATATATATATATATATATAAAATGAGAATGATGTTGCACGAATTTGATCAACACCTGTGTATCATCATCACCTGTTGTGTCGGTGCAATAAAAATAATAACAGGGACTCGGGTATGGAACAGAGTGACATGGAAAGTAAAACAACTAAAGTCGAAAGAACACGCGTGGTTACTTTAGTTTAATTGCATACTTTTTCATATTTTTGTTCGACAGTATGGTTTTCATGAGGAACGAGATTTCCACAGGCGGATCTCGCAGCATTCTCACTAGTGACTTCTGTTTTGGATTATATCTCGCAATGTTTCCATCCAACGACAGTCATCATCTTCTATTTTGGGCCCCAATTTGGAAGGTGGGCTGGGCCTATCGAACCAAAAGCTGAAGCTGGTTTCTTCATATTCATCTCTAAACGGCACAATTATGTAATCACGTTTCACGAAGACACTTGGTAATTCATAGCAATCTTTCATTTCGGGTGGTGAACAAGTGAGTTCCGGTAATCACATTTTAACCATGAAAGTGTGTTACTCATCCAAACATAACACAATTTACTTCAAAATGAAATTGCTAAAATTAACACTGATCTAGCGAGACAGTAATCACGGAACATCGCAGAGTGTAAACCGACCTGGTGGAGCAAATGATACCAAATGACATCATCAACCAGAGTGATCACGATTCGTCTGATTGAAGGTGGCCACGAAACAAACAAGCCAAATTTGCACTCACGTGTTAGAAAAGTAAATCAACGTTCGCAGGGAAGTACCGCTTGACAATCACAGGAGTAACGGTAATCAATATTAAGTGATGGTTGCGGCGCTTCACAATTTATTTCACTTCAAATCACTTACTCTCGCACGATTTGTCACGCGTGCGCATAGTTCACCGTGAAGTGCCATGAATATGGTCTGCATTTTACAAAACGCAAACTCACTATACCTCAACGTTGCCTCAGGCCTTTTCTGTTCATTTCAATACACCTGTGGTTTTTAGTGCATCGCAAGGACAGAATGACCTATCTCAACTAGATTGTGCAACACTGTCCTCATAAAATTCCGCCTTAGTGGTGCAAATCTATCATCCCGTGCGTTTGCACGACACTTGCTATACCCGGAGGGCTCTCGTGTAAATAAAAAAAACTTCTAGGCATTCCGGAATCTCAAATTTCACGACGTTTACGCTTATTATCAGTGATAATTGTGCATTGCTCAACTCCACAACTCATTCACAATCATTGATGACGCCTCACAAAACACAGTTTCATTATATCCATATTATACTGAAAGAGTTCAGTAATGTTTTACACAGTTCCGGAGATGTAATCAACCACAATACACATCTTTGTGATAGAAAAGTTTGGTGCTCATCTCGTCTCTTAGATAAATGGGAACAAAATTCCTTTACAAAGCCAACAATTAGAACTGAAAATTGACACTTTTGCGATTGTATCATTTGGATTTATCATGTTTTAACCAAGTAACAAATCAGCAACCCATTGCAATATCCATCCGATATTTCATCAAGTCAGAAAGTATCGTCATGGCGCTCCCCAGAGGAGATAAAATAAACTAAACTGGAAAACAGCAGTCTATCCTCCTTTGTCTCGTGCTCGAATGCGCACTAAACCTGACAAACACTATCTCCGTTACAACACACATTCTAGTTCGCACCCTAAGATCAGTTCGTACTTGCATGTTTCCGGCACCTGACGGACGCAGTGCAGTGTGATCAACACATCATTAATATGCACTGCTTTTGTGTTAACCGCATTCGGTAAGAATTTCAGAAAAGGTTTCCCTTAAATTGGACACTGTAGCGAGATTTGCACTACGACAGGATTTATTACCTTTTTATTTGTCGTCAACCAATGGAATGTCATTGCGTACGACGTCAGTATTCTGTTGGCATGTCAATAAACGACGTTTGTATTGATTTATCAGTACTAAATACAGTCGGTTACATGCCAGTGCAATTTTTCATTGGAGCAATGCAAAAAGAGTGTTAACAGCTCATGACGAATGTGAGTGGTGTTTCGGTGTAGGAGTAACATCAGTGACAATTTCCCTCTCCCTCGGCTTAATTATCTAGCCCGTCCAAGTCAAACAAAGGGTTTTTCTGATTTGCGTGTTTTTTATCGATTTCAACTGAATCTCCATTAATTCTCTTTGAAAGAGAACTTGTCAAACGTGATGCCCTTACAGATCGAGTTTCGACATAAACTAGTCTGGTAGGAGTATATTTTAGCTACTTCCTTTTAATTAACATTTAATTATACAAATTTCCCAAGGGGAAAGCGGCCAGTCAAAAGGTTGCCATAGAATAATATAGGACAAGTCAGATGGTTGTAGTGGGATTGGAAAGCATGTCATCCGAGACGATAATTTGGTGACGTTACCGCTCGCCTATGACCAACCTTAACTCCATTGGTCATGTTTTTTTCCCGGACAACTGCGTACTTTTTCTATTCAATAGATCAACATTTTTTATAGCAAGATCAAACTTTTGAAAGCTTCTAGTTGGTCATCACAAGGCTCGTGTTGCTGATAGAAACCAGTGAAATCAGATTTCAGTTTTCTGATGTCTCCAAGACGTATTGTGCAATTTGAAATCACCAGACCGCTAAGAGATGCGAATCGGTAAACAGTGAGGTGCTCATCCCACCAGCTACTTGATTGGATGACTTTTTGTGCCAGAAAAATGTACACAGAAACGGCTGGAAGGAGTTTTTTAAGTAGTACGATTAAACATTGATCACCCCAAACGTAACTGATCCCAATCAAGGAAATCAAACGCAGATGGCCCGTCAGTTCATACATGCCCATCCCCACTTCAGTTCAGTCTTGTCCAGAATAACATTAATATGATATAAACAGGCAAGATTAGGAATTATTGGTGCGATTGTTATGTTGGTTTCACTCATGACGGTTCAAGAAAATCAGTGGCTATATATTTGATGTTAAAAAGAATTGTTTAACTCTAACTTAGATCATTCTCCCCAAGAAACGCAACCTTTTCTTGGAACTGATCAAATTTAACAGAATACATACATTTCGTGAGAAAATTTGCTTCATATACATCGACATGCATGTGGAGTGACGAAATGTGAAGCACTGGACAGTTGTTTCGATCGTGTTCGTTGTCCTCTTCAGTCCGTATCGATCAATTAAAATCTCATCCGTAACCTGACCACCAAGAGCACACAAACTGTTTTCCGTTGTTCATGTGTACACGATACGGCAAAACCCATGGTCGCACTCACGTTGGGGAGATTTCACCTCGCATTAAACCCCGAGGGATGGGTGACTCAGATAGAATCATTCCGAATTTATTTAACTTATCCATTGCGTTCTTCGCAAGACTAACTTAAATTTTACTCTAGTTTCTCATATCTTGCTAATCAGCTTTTTGTTCGAAGTTTGCTAAGACTAAGATGGTATTCTGTTTCGATAATTAAAAAGCTCCTCGGGAAATCGAGTGGACAAATACTGTGATCTTAATCATCAAACTTTTAACCTCCGTCATACATCGATATCTGACTTATTTAGGAAGAGATCGAAATCCGTCCTGGTCGTGGATGTATTGATCAAATTTTTAAGTATGGTCAGGTTCTCGGACTGCACAAAAAACAACATGGACCAACGGTAGGAGTGTTACTGGACCGGAAAGCAACCTTGGACGTAGCTGACAGCAAAACTCTGTCGGTTTCCCATGATCAAGCAGGAATGCCAGAACTATGCTAACTTACTGAGATCACCTTACTCGCATACTTCTGGTCGATTGACGGTCCATAACGGATAAAGTAGATCGTTCGTCACCATCACCGGTGTTCGCCAAGGGTACCCTCTTTCTCCAAAATGAATGACATTCAAAACGTTGGTATTGTATTTAATACCAACGTTCTGGGGCATAATTCTGGGGTAGCTTGAGAAAATCATTGCGGCTTAGAGTACAGTGATAGTCTTGTTTGTGTGGAAGACGCGCAAAGTGTATTCGATAGAGCAAAACGCCCTTTTAATCCATTTAGTATGCGCTTTGCAGCTTCAAGGTTCAAAATTATGCTGCGAGACTAGGTGTTGTCTACTGCGACTATGATGCTCCGTGGTCCAGAACTGTTGACAGTGGGTTGCTTCACTTGCAAAGGTAGTCACTTGACCAATGACGGTAGCACAAAAATGATGATAACCTCACGCATTTCCAAGGCGCAAGCAACGTACGCTAAAGTGAACCAGCTTTGGCTTGGACGCGACTTTTCACTGAAATTAAATGTCATGTGTCTTGTGCCACCGTTTGTTCTGCATATATTTTTGTGAGACCTTGAGTCTGTGAACAGAAGATATCCTTCGACCAGGCGTTATCGATCATAGATGCATACATAGTTCGGCTCAATTGGAGTAAACGGGTTGGAGATAAACCGTATTATCCTTGTGAGTTTGTCGGGTATCACTTTGTCGGCGCATCGAATTCGGATTCATAGGCTTCTCTGATTAATACACGTATTGCGTATGTTCATCTGTCGTCTACCGTGTCGTGCTTTATTCCCCGTTATCCGCTTCGCGTATAGGCTAACAGATCACATAGAAACGAGGCATGAAGAAATGCATAGAGCGACTGGACCGATTTGTTTTCTCTCGTCTTCTAGATTTGGGACGAAAGACAGTCTAACTGGTTGGTTGGATACACCAAAGGATATGGCGGCGAACCACTAGTAGGGTATTCATGTTGCCATTTCTCTTCTGGTCAGAATGCTTCAAAAGGATTACATGCACAGTTAGGTTTTGCACTGTGTGTCGACCAGAGAGGTTCGCTTTTAAATAAATAAATTAAAATGTCGTTTTATTTTTATTTATCTATTCAATATACAAATGTACAGTCAATTTTCAGGAAGAGGGCCGCGGCCATGCAAAGGCTGCCAGGGAAAATACAGAAACAGGGAAAACAGGCGGTGGTGGAGTGGTTCGAACCCGGGACTTTCAGGTCTCAGGTTGGTGGCCCAACCACTTGGACACCACGGCCCATTTTGTCACCCTCCGCAAATTAGGCCCCTTTCATGTTCACCTTACAGATTACCGCTAACTTTGCATTGATTGCGTGTTTGGCATCGATTAGCAACGTTCGCTTTCGTGTGTTACGCTGTACGATTAAGATAATGCCGGGTAATTAGGATATTGGCTTCCGAATACCTATTACTATTTACAGGTCAAGATTCGACGCAATTACCAAAATCATAATTACATACTGAGTTTACCGAAAAGCTTTACAACAACTGATACTCCATTAGTGTCGGAGATCAGGTAACTAGCAGTACTGGTTTCATAGAACCTTAGGTGATCGATGAGTCCCAAAACCACTACTTTTATTAGTAATAATAGTAAGCTGCTTGATAGAGTCTATCGAAATGAATAATGTGTCCCGAGAAACATTTATTGAGAGCATACACTCACAACACATGATCGATATCAATCACTAAACCAGTTTGTTGCTTTTACGATACCCAATTCTATCTGTTCAATTACTTATCGTCATCATCATCATCATCATCATCATCATCATCATCATAATCGCCCCGTACATATCGTGTGACTTGATAATAAAGGTGCAGTCATGAGCCAAAATCTCATTTATTTCTATTCATATGCTTCGGGGTTCGGGGATTTGCTTTAGCAAGGCATTTCAATGAATTCCATTTTTATAGCAATGTTAGTGCGGAAATTTCCGATTGGAGTTTCACATGCTTTGGAAAGACTGTTATTTCGAACCGGTATAAGATAAAAAAAAGGTGGTCATCGGATATTTCATGAATATCACATTACAGACATTAAGCAGTTCATTGAAAATAAGAAAATGCCTTTTGTGGTAACCTGTTGGGAGTTTAAGGTTCCCTGGATGAGTTGTTTACAGGCGTGATCAAGCAAAACTCCAAGACGCCTTTGGTTTTTCTACAGATTGTGATCAATGTTGCCACATACGTGTATAGACAATAGATCAGAGTTATTTTAAAGAATTAAAAGTCAACTAGAACGTACTCTCTATCATACACAAATCAAAGTTTGACTATATATGGCTATATTCATAACGATCAATGAACCATGCACCTAGTCCAAGTGGATCATGATATGATGATCAGGTTGCAAAACACACCCAAAGAGTGAAATTGTTTTATTTTTTCAAATCACCTTTCACTGCACTCCCGGTTTTTTTAGTAATTCTAGCATTTGGAAATGGGATGATTTATTTGATGTCAGGCATGACACAAAACCAAACTGCACACATTGTATTTATTGTTGGAAATTGAAACTCTTCATCGTGTCACACTGAAGTTAAACTTATATTCAAAGAGAACACACGTTCACAGGCAAACAACTGTTTTCATTGATTTATCCTGCATCCCGTACAGATCACATGAGGAAATAAAATGTAAAACGGGGATAGANGGGGATAGAAAGACCGCAAAGACCACAGTGACGTCAAAACGGGCATATTCTGATACGCAACGAACGATTCACATGTACTTGTTGATGGAAGACAGTCCCGGTGACCACTGAGAAGGAATCTACAAATAAGGATCCGGTTGTTGTCCTAGTTCACAGGAGTTCACAGGAAAGGTGTCTGTCACAAATGTGGTCTCTGAAGAAAACAAATCATTGTTGCACGCAACTTTGCGTTCAATCTAAATTCACCCCAATTTAATTTGTTTTACGAAGATTTCGATCTACGGTTTATTTGTACGCACGATGTCCAAGTTCGGGCATCAACAATTGCAAATCTCTGAATATTTTCTCACCATGCATTTAATCTTATCTGCTATATGAATTCTCCTTTTATATACAATACATTTTTCATTATCTAGGGTTCGCAAGGAAACCACACATTTCCCAATGGAAATATTCAAACGAATCCGGTTGAATTGTTTCAAGTGACTTTCAGTAAGAAATTAACATTGAAAATTAACATTGTTGTCATTAGTTCATTACACAAAACAGCTCGAATGAGAGAGGTTTCGCGGGCTTACAAACGGTGGGCCATGGGCAGAAAATGCGCATTACTGGATTCAACTGTTACCACAATTTACTTACGTAAATTTGTGTTTTCTATCTAGATTATCAAGCTTGGATTAACCCATTCGACTGTTCAGAAGCACCAGGCACTCTTGATGGTCTTCGGGTTTGAAGTCCCGACCCGACTAATTGCGGTTCTAGTCCTGACAGGGACACCAAAAGTACACACTGCTGACGAGTCCCAAAACAGGACAAAACAGCTGTTCAGTGCTCTTTGTTGGTTATCACAAACATTTCCATCGCATTTAAATGCATATAAACGGTGGGGAATTAACGATCTCCCAAGGAGTTAAACCCACACCGACGGCCATCATTTGTGTTTTCTATGTTTTCACAGAACTGCAAGCGAGATAACTGCTCACAGTATGGTTATTTTCAATGAGCTTGTCCATTCGTCAGTCAGTTTTGGATGAAACTACTGTTTTATTCGCATTTGCTGTAGTTCATTGGTGGTCGCTTTCAATCGGTACCGGCTATTTTTAATCAAACAAACACAAATTGTGACATCTGGAGTCACTACTCACTACTCACAATGATATGCAAGCTCGGATGCACTACTACTCTCATGCTAAAGTTTCAGAGCTTTCCATTCTTTTCAGACTGTTGTAGAGATGTGTTGTTATTGCTTGCAACAATGAATGTTCGGTCCCCGGCCGCTAGAAAAATCGATATTAAATGAACTGATGTGAACAAATATGTATCAAGGAATCTCTGAATTTGAGACTGTCAACGAAACTGATCTCAAACGTAGGGGTTCTGATGTCACCTTGTAATAGAAAAGCAATGTGAAAAACGAACTGATCAATTTTACTCATGTGTTTCGTTCCTTGTGCTTTTTTAAATTTTAGTAAAAAATATTCGATCAATTCATCAGTCTGAGATCATTATAGAAGTGCAGTTTCTAAGATTTGGTCGGTATAGGTGTAACCTGTCAAAGCAATGAAGGCCATTCGATATACCGTGAGGATAAGGTGCGCACCAGTGTAAAATTAGCGTAAACGCCAATTTTCAGTCCAGAGTAATCTTCATAAAGCACGCAAACAATGCGCTTTAATGTAACACTTCTGATCTTTCATAAAGGCAAACAGATCTAAGAGATTGGGATAAAAGTGATGAAGAACAAAACTTGTGTTGATTCTGTCTCGCCAATCTATGATTCGGAATTGGTGTCCAGCCAAGTGAAGATTTTTCTCCGCTTCTTCAGATTGTAAAATAAAACAAAACGCCACATTGCTATAACGTGCAAAACGAGCGATTTAAACAACACACGTACGGTGATTTGTAGCCGATTGGTCTATAAACATGCAACTTCTGACAGTACGTTATTAATATCCGAACTGAGAGAATCAATTGAGGTGCAACATACAATGTGAATGAGCACTTGAAGATCATTCAGCTAATTACTAGTTTGATCAGTTTATAGGCGTCAGGGTGAAACACGCACCTGGTGCGGGTGCGTGTGTGTGTTTGTGTGTGTGTGTGTAAGCTGACGTCTATGGACATTGAATGGTGAACCGAAAATTGAAAGTTAATTTAGTTGCATTATGCCATGCAGTGGTTGTTATGAATCAAGGGAAGAATTACGAGCTCGATAAGCCTCTAGTGTCGAATGATGCGGTAAGAAATTGCATGCTAGTAAACAATGCGGGAGAGACTAATGCGCAGCACTGAAATCTTCACACCAGGCAGTCGAGAATGCAGCAAAAATAGAATGATAGGGAACAGAATAGAATGGAGAGCAGAATGGTGAAGAGAGGAGTGTGGCACGAGTTTTGATAAGCCCCGTAGTTGTCTCTAATAGCAATCTACCTTGTTTTTTATTTCAAAGTATTCATGAGACCATATAAAACGAATCACAGAATATAATGAAAAGTTAAAGAAATTTCATTTTTGCGGATTCATTGATCAAGTGGGATTCTGCAAAATCTGAGTATCAGGGAGCAGTTATTATCTGATGAAGTGCTGCCATCCTGATTCTCCTGATGAATGTTTGTGTTGTGACATGTATCGTTTACCGGTAGCAAGCTACTGGCAGCCAGTCGTGACGAACTACCCTATTTTATGCATTTACGCGTGCATCGCAAAAGCAACAGTTTATGAAAATAACGCTTCATGAGTCAGATTTCGGGTGTAAAAAGAAACTTTATCTGATTTTTATATTATATAGTAATCTGTGAAATATCGAACGGTCACAAGTTATTTCTGTTCAATTTAAAACTAAGCGGCGCGTAAATTGCGGCAAATTGTTTTGACAACTCCCAAGAACGGCAGTAGCTTTTCCGTTACAATCTGTATTCCTTCATGATTGTTCCTGTGAGTTGGACAACTGAAGGAGTGCTGCCGCCATTTTGCAACGATCTCCGAGATTGTTTGTGATTAAAAAATGGTCACTGCATGCCTGAATAATAAAGGAATCTTGATTTGTGTGTGTGCAATCCGCCAGCTTTGTTCCGCAGAAAATGTTTGGGAGATTCGGTGGAAAAGACACCGTTCGCTTAGGCCATAACTTGATCAGTAATATTCGCCTTTCTACCTTCCATTTTCATCCAAGTGGTAGTGAAATTCACCAAATCGCTCTATGAAATCTGCTCCATTCCACCAAACTGATCGTCAGTCCGATCATATCGGTTACATCAACTGCTACTCCAGTCCAAAGTGACAACTACTGGTTCTGAAACAAAGCACTTAAGTCACGCACTCAAGCACATGACTGAGAACAATGCAAATCTTCGATCGATATCAAATTTCCAATAGCTGGTGACATCAAAAGGTGTAGAATTCATTTGTTCGGTTAAGGTTCTTTCTCTCTTCCTCTGCATATACTTATTCCGCGTGTAAGATTAACGTGAAAAAGGTGACCACCTGTGGCTGAAGGTGCGACTTCGCCCCGTTCAAAATTAAGTGGCAGTTCTTCTCGGAAAGCAGTTATATATTACTGACAGTTTTGTGGCAGCTAAGGAAACAAATATCACAGAGCATTTCCTAAGCGTTTATATAATACTTTGTGTAATAATTGTGTGAACGACAAGCGGTCTTCTTCGGATACTGCCTAGATGTAGCAAATGACTCATTAATCGACTATCTTTTTTCTCATGAGCTACTAAATGCGACTTGTTCCATCGTGATATCATGTATATGGTGAGATCATTTACCGCTTTCATCCAAGGCAATGTTTTTCTTCACCACATTTCATTCTCTCTCGGATTGGTGTGTAACATACATGTAACACACAACGTAATATACTTTACACGGATTAAAATTACCGGTATACCCTACACATGTTGTACTAAGGCCAAGAGGTTTACCCAAGTATCTGACGTACAATTTTTCTGTTGCTGTTGTTGTTGTTGTTTGAAATTACCAATCTACGCTCCAATTTTACTGGTTATTCTTTTGTATAATTTAACATTTGACCTTGGTCGTCAAAGTCTCCCCTAGACGTCTGAGCTGATCAGTAGAGTTCCGAGAAATGCCGATGAGCAGATGATGACAAATTGCTCGTTTCTTTAATTCCCCCAAAATGTTGATAGTGTCCGTTATGCGAATGTGCAACTGTGCGATTACCAGCGTCCTACCTCGCTACATTTAGACAAGTTATGGCTTCGTGCATTGCTTAAACTGAGCGGGAACGGACATGCAGGTCTCACATAATAGTCAACAGAGCCACAGAAATCAAGAACTCGAAAATAACCAATACTGGGCTGACCTTTGCAAATCAGCATCAATAGCCGAGGCAAAAAGCACGATCGACAGCTGTTATGTCCATCTAGTGACTGGAATGCCGCCATACTCTTACCACACTCAACTTGGACATATTCATCAAAATATGCGTCCGTGAACAACGGTGTGCAAACGTTCACACAATTTCAAGTTGCACATGTTCCCGAGTTTAAACGCATAGAAATGAAAAATTTGAAATTTTTTTTGCAATCTGATACAGAGAAAATATATTACCTTTTTCTTTGCTTTTGATGCACACTATATACTTCACTCATTCATTCATTGGTGTACAACAAGCGGCGGTTCCGCACGACTGAAATTTTTCTGACTTTGGTATATCGAAGGAGGTCAACTATCCGCTTCGTGATTTCAGTTTATTTTAAAGTGCACCAAATTTGATCAAGACCATTATCCTGTTATTGATCCCGCGGAATACCACAGTGACAAAAATACACTCAAGAAGATAGAAATCCTTTTTCAAGTTTTTAGCTTATTTCTGACAGAAAGCGATGCGACGTTGACAGAAGTCTTATTAAAAAACGCTCCAAACAGTGGCTTGTTTGGTCAGACGACAATCAAGGACATTACTTAGGTAGGCAACATTCCAACTTCTAACTTAACTGATTAATTTCGTAGATCTCAGTTCGTTAACTGTTCAAGCTGATCAACTTTCTCTAGAGGAGAGGAAATGTGAACAGAATTTTTGCTTGTGAATGCTCAAACACGGGGACTACATGAGACCAAAGTATTACCTAATATCAGGCTGAGGAAATGCACCGGAGAGGCACAACCCAATCTGATCCCGTCCTCGGTTTGACCGTTGGTGTGTATTTTGCAACCTAATATATTTGAAATTTTGAATTGGTTTCACTTGTTCTCCTACGATTTGTATAGAGTGCCCTGGAATATCAGGCACTGTTGTGTGCACCTTCATGTTGATATGATCGCCCACCACCCCTGTTCCAATGGTGTCGGCTAAGGAGCTGATAGAGTTAGGTAAACATTGTAAAGTGATAGGATTATTTTTGAGAAAGAAAATATGTTCCACGAATGGCGAATATGAATGTTATATGAAATTAATTAGTTTTCATGTTAAGCCATCTACTTCTACTATCTACTGCTATCTGTCTTCAATGTGGCTAAGATCAAATACCACACGTAAATTCATGAAAAATGATGAGGGATAGGTTGTCGCAACTCGTAACTTTGCTCCGAAATCCTGCCCAGGTTGTTAATCTGTTCAACGCTATTTTTGCGAGTTGGAGCATCTCTGATTACACGAAAGTGGTTTAGATGCTTAACTGTCAAGTATTTGCCTTCCATATCGATCAGGCTCATTTCTCGGTTGTTTTAGGATGCTCTCCTGTCACCAATTTTGAAAAAGAAGAATAAAAATCATGAACGTTTGACCTTTGAGTATACCTCTGGATTCGAGAGAAAAGAAAACACGTGAATGTTTTTAGTACAATGAAAAATCAGACTTTGAAAACTTCATACTTATCCCAACATGACCCCAGGCCTTTCTGTTTTGCTAGTGCTTGCACGCCAGTGATGATATCCAGTCGATCGGATGAGTCACCAGCCCAACGCGATCGTATCCGGATATCTAGGCAAAATGATGTAACTTTGTTCGTTCTTTTGATTCTCCGGTTAAATGGTGGTTTTATAATGTATACGATGTCTAATAGCTTTGGGTCAGCAAATGGTGATAGATATTTTCCAGTTTCACAGCGAGATGACATTTCAGTAGGATGTGACCCGGGGGCTGATCTGCCGGCCCATGTATGATTGGTTAATCATAATTTAGACTCAATGTAGAAACCATCCGTTTCAAAGGTGGTGGTAGAGACATACATCTCTGAATCTCTGGCAATCTTAGGAGAAACAAGCTCTCACGAAATCACGGCTTTGTTTGTTCGGATGCACACAGCGAGGGCTACACTCTGAAAACCAGAGTGATTGGTTAATTCAATGTGACATGACTGATTCCTGGTATTCTAATCCTTTTAGTATCTGGTTTTGGGTAATCCCATTTGTGAAAAGAAGGCAATATCCATCTTGAGCTCGTATAAATATTACACGGTTGTACACTGACTGCCTGGGTTTGAGGTCGCTGAGGTTCCCAGCTAATTGATTCATCACAGCAGTAAATGAGAAACCACAGGGTGGATCTTTTGCCCGGCAATCTGTAGCATTTGACTTTCTTTTACAATAATCCATGGAGAGACTTTGTTCAAACTGGAGACAGTAGGTACAATTAGGTTATTCTGGTTCCAGTCCACGGCTCAAAATCTTCTACATCCCACTGTACAACTCAGGGTACCAATAAAGTGAGTTGTCGGAACTCAATGCAATGATCTCGGACACGCCAAAGACTATTGTAATTCACGAGAGTTGATGATCAATGTGGTTCAGAGGCAGATTTGGTTGCCCAAATCACAAATCAACAGCTCCTTTTACTTTATGATATGCATCCTGGCTACACAGATTATGATTTCAGACAATCATTTTGTATTATACAGCTCGGTATTCTCCAGTTTTCCAAAATGCGGTTTCCAATTTCACAGGAGGATATTCGGACCGGCAACTAAATGGGGTAGCACCGGACGAAACATTTAGTTTTATTTTGGCTAAAATTGTTATGGACATGAGTGAAACGCAGTTTAAAGTAGTACACTGATGTGTGGCCGTATTTCAGGTGGGGGGAGCGGAGTTCCGCGGAACAACTCCATGGATGTCATTCAAATAGGGAACTGAAAGATGAAGTCAACAAAGAGGGCTCAATGGCATTCTACGAACTTTAATTGATAGGGGTCTAGTCCTGGCAAGATCTGTGGAATTTAAACAACACTATGTGCAGTATTGCTTGGATTCAACGAGGCAGTTCCAAATTTGATGTGCATACTCAGTGCCTGAAGCCTGCAAAATTAATACACTCATTGACCCGTCGTACGATGTTCGACCATGTAGGTCTTTGGTCTTCAGCCTCCAGTATTGAGGGCAGAGGGCAGGGTGCCCTTTAAGCCCCAACACCACTGGGTTGAAGATCCGGTCACAGGTGTTCGTTCCTCCATAGCACCTTCAGGTGCTCATCCAGATGCCGTTTGAAAGTAGCGTCTGTCTTCTCCTCCACCACGATCGCTGAAAGGGAATTCCACAGTGTTGTTGACCCCCGCGAGAGTCGGTAGACTAACGGAAGAACAACTGACTGAAGTTTCTGCAACGTGAGAGAGTGTCCCCGTGTGCGATCCTCTGTCTGTAAAGGGAAGTACTGTTGCGGCTCTGGGCCCATATCACCTCTCAGGATCTTCCTCAGGCAGATGAGATCTCCCCTGAGGCGTCGATTAGCAATTGGGAACAGACCAGTAGCCTGTAGACGACCTTCATAGCTGGTCCCGCGTAGTCCAACAACGAGTCTAGTGGCAGCACGTTGTACACGCTCCAACTTAGCCAGTTCACCAGCCGTGCAGGGGTATGTCGCCGCACCACTTATACTCAAGTCTTGGTCTGACATGGGAAGCATACAGAAGTCTGGAAGCGTCCTTCGTGATCCAGTTGAGAGACCGCCGAATAGGCCCCAGAATGCTGCATGCGCTGGCACAGACCCGATCGGTGTTTTCTCGGGTCTTCAGTGATGACGTAACCATAACTCCCAGGTCTCTTTCGCACAATGTTTTGAGCAATGTGTTTCCCTGGAAGTTGTAGACTACCTCTGAGTCAGCACGCCCCAAATGCAGATGAGCACACTTTGGAGTGTTGACTGGAAGAGCCCAAGTGTCCGCCTACTAAGTCAGACAAGAGTACTTCGATCATTTGGATCCTCGATTGTACGCCAGATTTTGATGTCATTCGCATACATGAGGGATGAGTTGCATAGTTGACCGGGCAAGCCGTTCACATAAACCACAAAGAGCAATGGACCAAGAACCGAGCCTTGGGGGACCCCACTGCGAGCGCGATACCACACAGATAGCGATTTGCCAACACGGACGCAGAATTTCCGGTCCATGAGGAAGACATTCAGCCAATTCAGCATGACCAGACGTACACATACGTTGGACAGCTTTTGCAGAAGGCGGTCGAGCGGTACGTTGTTGAAGGCCTTGCTGAAGTCCACGAAGGTGATGTCTATTTCGTGTCCTTTGGCCTTGTCCTCGGTCCAACATTCACGGGTGTTATATCCCCTTATTTAGTAGGCGAATAAGCACACGACGAATGGAGTAGTACGTTTATTGTATACAGCAAATATGTAACCGGTATACAAACCGGGGAACAAGCAGGAACGATCAGTATGTAGGAAGACAAGCAGGCAGGCAGGCAGGCAGGGTCCGACCCTTACGTTGCATTACATGCGAATGCCGTCAAGCCAACATTCAAACAGTCAGTCAATCGATCAACCGATCGATCGATCAGTCAATTCGATTACAAGCATGTATGAGCAAAAATCACTGAGTTGTAAGCCACAGCAACGGGCAAGTAGCAGGTTTGAGAGGCACGAGCAATCCGGCCGGAAACCGTGTTGTTGGTGGCACAGGTGACCGTGGCACACCA
>UZAN01046094.1:0-14910 GCA_900618425.1 Echinostoma caproni
TCCTCTCCAGCGGTGACTCATTGCAGTGTGACCAGTTAGGGTTCAATACCCGTTCATTCAAACGGACAGTCACCGAAACCACAGCAGGAAATTGCATGATTAGTGGTTTTTCAATCTGAAAGTGAACTATTACCTGCTTGTTGATGTGGGCCACTAAAGGGCGTTGCACATTTTGGATTGCCAGAAGTTGATGGAAACAAGGAAAATATAATGATCCGCACAGGTGACACTCTTCAGTGTCTGACCGGCAAATGCCGGAACCGAAAGAGTCCCCCTAAAGAACTCACTCTACCGACCCTAGCACTTCAACAAGCATCACAACATCTGTCTTAGGGATCATCCAGAGGAATTCTTACGGTTGTAGATACCGTTGTGGATGTCGGAGCACAAATCAAGATGAGAACGATAGTCACCAGTTTATCGTCCCAGAAAACATATACTCGAGTCGCACTACCGCTGTCCAGCTTTCCTCCATTTCTCTGGTTGACGGCCCTTTGGTTGTTTACCCCCCCCCCTGCCTGGTAGTTCTTTGTATCACAGTTTATATATATATATATTTATATTTGTGTATTTATATATTTATATTTTTTTGTAATTCCCCCTCGTCTGAGTTCAGATTGCGTGCAAATGAAATCACGCTAGAGTTATCTTTATGGAAGGAAAGCTTCATATGTGTTCATCAAGGTTACAATTGCAGAAGAGAATACGTCTGATCTCTTGCCTTCTGGGATGCAAAATAGACCGCACCTGTTGGATAACTATAAGACCACTGCCATTCTCCTTTTCATTACTTATTGGTTTTTCTACCTGATAAAATAGTTTGTTCTCAGACGAATTTTTTGTATTGTTCATTGAATTGATTGATTAGATTGTTTCACCTTTTGCTTCAGTAGCCCGGATTTGTGCATTGTGTTTAAGTTTGTTAACTAGGGGTCGCTGTACTAAATGTTATTATATGAAGATGGTTTCGACGCCAATGTGGCCAAAATAAATCAGTTTGCAAAACATCAGTCTTTGTTTTCATTCAGATGAATAAAACAAGCCTTTTTTCAAGATCCACACGAAACGTTGTTCACAGCTTGAAAAGGTGGATGATTAGTAAAAATTATGACTGTCTTCCACACCTCGAACGAAAGTTAGAATCAGGCGACATTTCTTTCCTTTCATTTGGGAATATTCTGTTTAACCCGTCATTTTCATGTCGGAGCATTCTTTTACTCTTGGAAGTTTTTGGTGCTACTGACTACCGGTAATGTTTTCTATTCAACTCTTCACCAAAAGATCAGTTAGATTATTATTAGCATCCTCTGCCTTACACTTTGTCCTTCACTTTTCACTCCCAGGTCAATTGGCGATTATGCATACAAAGCGGTTAAAGGTCTTGGCCCAACGGAACAGTTGATTTCACCGGAACCCGAAATAACAGTCCTGGACAGGGATAGGTCTTTGGATGAGATCATTGTACTGGCCTGTGATGGGGTCTGGGATGTTCTAAGCAATGAGGCATTATGCAGTCTGTTACAACACCGAATGCGCTGTACAGATGATTTATCAACTGTTTGCAATGAGACAATTGACACATGTCTTTACATGGTAAGTGCTCTTCCACACTTTTCACTTGGTGTGGGGTTTATTTTTATTTCCTCCGACGTAGTTACCGGTGCTGGTAGTATCCCTTCCCCAGCTGACGTCTACTGGAATAAGCGTTTCCAGTCCCGTTTAACCCGTTATGGTCACTTGATTTTCTTTGGCTGTTTTATACGACCTCGTTGTTTAGGAAGATTGACATCCCGGAAACAAAATTACTCATCGAGATTATTCATCCTCAAGACAGAAACGGGCCAGCAGGTAACCGTCTAAAAATGCAAAAAAATCCTAGCAGTTTGTTCACTGTAAATGTATAAACGCAGCTCAAGTTACCATACGCTGTTTATATTTTATTTCTCCTTTCGGAAAATCTGTTACCTTTTCTACTTCCTATCACCTTTTAAAATGTTTGATATTCTCTGATTTTGTCTTCTGTAACATTTAAAGAGTTGTTTTATTAGTGTTGTTTTATAGGAAAACAGGACTACAGTTTTTATTTGTCTTGAAGCTTAATTAATCTTCGGTACTCAGAATTGTATTCTCACTTAACGATTGTATCAGACCCATCATCGATCGAATGCTCTGTGAATGGGTAGACTGTGTTTTAGGTCTAAACGCGTGATGAATGAAGTATAGGGCCTTAGTAAAAGAGGCAGCGTATGATACGTATAATGACGAGTGATGGGAAAGTAATCAGACGGATCAATGTTCTTATCACGAACAACGACCACTCGGTAGCTTTCGTGTCCTATCATTATTCATTTAGATCTAATGTGATGGCTGTATGGTTTCATGCCTTTTTGTGAACCACATGGAACAAAAAGAACAATTCATGATACCAGTGTTGAGATTGTTTACTCTCTTCTATCTGTCTGTCCCCTTTATCTTTTTCTAATCTCCAACTCTATATACACACATCCCTCGTTGTGCCTTTTCCTTTTGCTCTTTGGTTCGCTACCACCAAAATTGATTACTAACCTTATACTCTCATCGTCTTTCTTCCTTTCCAACTTGAACGGATTTCCATCTATGTTCCAAAAGACATGTTTTCTTCCTTTTTACCGGAACTTCTATCCCATAATACACCAATCGTTCGTTTCCCACTTCCGGTCCGTTTCACATCCAAACAATTTGGCGAAAAATTCGTGCTTGCTGGCTTCTTTTCCTTGAATCCTTCATAATTCCTCGTTTGCTTCTCCAGGTGCGGTCTTGTTGAATATGCTATTTCTTTCAAAGTAACTATTTACACTAACCCATCCTTTAGATATAAGTATAGGGTCACCCCATTCTCTAGTACAGAAGTCACGTGTTACCTGTTTGCTCCTGTAATCCGTCGAGTCTCCTTGTCGATGATCCGATGAACTCCAAAGCTAATTGACCGTCCTCAGTCGTCTTTTCACAGTTCCATTAACTTCTCGTCATCACTTTCATCAACTCTTACGTTCATTGTCCGTTAGAGGACACAGAAGTTCTCATTTATATATATATATATACATATCATAATAAGCAGTATGTGAATGACTGGAAAAAAATTACCTGGAAGCACACGACTGGTTTTGCGGTTCGTGCCGCTCGTCAGGCATGCGTTTCCCGTGATCCTTTGCCCGTTCATTCATATACTTACACCCAGGAGATGTATTTTCGTCACAATAACCATCTTTGCAACATCGGGTGACCATTGGATAGACAGCTCTTTCAGTCCATTGAAGAACCAATGCTTTGATTTGATGTTTTTGTAAGTGGGTTTGATGCTACTAACGGTATATATATATATATATATATATATATATATATCACATCAGGATCCAGACTGTGTTCCGAACAAATCATGGTACAATAATCTTCATAAAAAGAAAAAAGTCCATGATTTGCCTTCAGAAGCCTCGGTACGTTCGGGGGTTGGTGTCTCAGGTTGCGACTGGTCAGCCGTCGTTTGAACTTTGCAGAATTCTTGTGGTTCACCTACTCGACCATAGCCTCGGATATTAACTTTTCTTCCTCTCCGTCACCCGAAGGCAGTGAGTAGGGTTTCGTTAGCAGAGGTTATTTGAGGCGCTCACTAATATGGGAGCATTTTGAGAGGTACAAAGGAGGGGTAACCAGCTGCAACTTGAGACACCAACCCCCTCCCTCATCTTTATTTCGTATCATGCGTATGCTGGAACATGATCACCATGCAGAAAAGATAAACAAAAGCCATTACTTTTCGATCTTTTTTCAGCAGGATTTGATCCTAATGGGTTGGTCTGATCAACTCGATAGTATGCCACACTTATCCTACTGGGGCCTTTCGGGTTTGACACTCAAAGTCATTTCTTTGCACAACTGTAGGTCCTCGGAACAGTTATTCCATCTCTTCTACATTTCTTCTTTCTCTCATTAGATCTTTTGAACCTCGAAGCCTTTCTCTTGTTCAGTTTGCACAACCATCAATCTAGAATTGAATTGTCTCCATTTTGATTTCTGTTCTTTGGTTACCCATTCGGTCGATCAATGAGAGAGAGGGGAGGCTATAGGTGACTTGATACTCGTTTTTTAGTGAAGATGCAGAAAGCAAGTAAGTTAGATCTGCTTAGAAAGTAAGTAGATGCACGATTGAACTGGTGCACGATTATCAATGCTTGGGACAAAGCTCTATCGCGTTTCATGATAAGGTTGGACACGAGATCCCCAATCCAGGAACTTAGTGCAATCTGTGTGGCTGGGTCTTGGGTGATCTCAGTCGCCTACTAGGGTGTTAGCTCAGTCTCCAGACATTGCAGTGGATGGGGAGTTTTACGCGTCACCAAATAGATTGCCCTGCTGTGCTACGTTTGCCGAGGCAACTTGTATCAGGAAAAAGTGAGGGGTGATCGAACTGTCGTGCGGGTATGATCACCCCAACTAAGGGACTCAGTCATATAGGTCACCTTAGGCTCCTTGGATGGGCATCCTGAGGTCAGCGTAATTAGTGGTTAGAGTTTTTGAGTGATATGACTTGGTGTAATAAAGCGTGACACTCGTGCATCTACGCTTGGTGAACGTGAGTTCTCTGTTTTCACATTACCACCGTTCCCAACATCCCAACCTTCCCATACTGTCATCCAAATGGGTAACCAAAAGGCTTAAACCGAAACCGCCGCACGTAAGTGCAAATGTAGTGGTTGCATAAACTAAAACCGGATACTGCTGATTAAGTGTGTTCAAAGTTGTTAGGTTGACGTCAACTAGATTGTTTACAACTATCACATTATAACATATTCGTTCTGAATGCACATCAATCATCTAGTACATGAGAACATAACCAATAACTTGCATTGATGCGGGGAAGGTTTGAATCTTTTCCAGCCAACGAATGCAGTCATATACAAAAAACACAGATAGTGTGCGTTTTGTGTGCGTCTATTATTTTCGTATACTCTTCACTGATTAGACCGATTCTCTCCCATTTCCATCCAGGGCAGCTCGGATAACATGAGTATGGTGTTAGTTGCTTTCGATCCGGCACCGAGAACGGATCCTAAATGCAAACTGGAGGATGAAAAACTGGATGCGATCCTACTTGAACGGGCTAAAGGTGGATACATTTGATTTATTTGTTTATGTTGAACCGTATAAGAATGTACTTAATGTACTTCTATAAGTTAACATATCTTGATTGCAGTATTGAATATATAAAACCGAAACTTCCATCGTCCTATTATTATATTATTATACAGTGCTGAGCCATGTTTTCAACCGTCCATCTAAACTATAGTGTTATTGATTCAGTGTGTTCGCCCATTTCTGATCGTTTAAAATATGGAAAACTTCCTGTTCCGTTGAAACCAGTGGTGATTTTCGTCAGGAGTGTTAAATGTTGCTACATTTTCATTTCATCCTACGCAAGATTCTGATAAGAAACTCTCTAGGTTACACCAGGCTGCACAAGTTAGAGCACGTTGACAACGTTGAAATGTTTAGAACATCTTTGCAACACTGACTTAAAGATACAAAAACTGGCTCAATTTTCAATATGCTTGCGAGCCCTCAGAATACCAATACTAATGCGGAACTGCATGCTGATTATTTCTATCATTGAGTGAGATGGTTACCACCATGTCGAGGATGTAAGTTGGTTCAATTTACTTGGTATGATGGCTTGCGTGCCTCCATGGCCCCACGAGCTTTACAGAGTGGGTTTTCATGGTCTCAGATGTAACCACGCCTGTAATGTGAATGAGTAGAGGTCAGAACAATTCTTTCCCATAAGGCCAGTTGACTGAACACCTCTGGGCTTCCTTTGGCCACCTACTTTCGCCCCTGGATAGGTCTCTGTAGTAAGTAAACAGCGGGAATAGCAGTTTATCGATTTAACCCCCATAGTAGGTGGACGTAGAGCCAATCGTGAACGACAACCGAAAATCAACGCACGTCCGAACAAAACACTGAAACGAAACTCGAAGGTCTTGCTTGACGGGTCACTAGAATACCATACAGTTGCACCGGTCACGTCCCCACTTTGGCTCTATGCCCCCCCTGTTCGATTGCTAAATCAATAGTTCCAGTCAGGGTTGCCGAAGAAAAAACAATTGTTCGTCGTGGACTGTCGTGAAGTGTGTTGTGCCCTAAAGTCTAATGAAACAGGATGAGTTATACAAGGACTTTTCTCGACTTCTTCAGTGGTGACGCAACATACGGCATACTAGTCGCGGGTGATCTTAATGCTGAAGTTTGATATTTGAATCAATCTCGCAGGTGCCTAATAGGCTTACATGCAATCTCAACCAACCCAGACCAACAACGAATATCGCTTAATTCAACTTTGCGTAGACCACGGATTGTGCCTATCAGGCACCAACTTCTACCACAAGAAACGACAATGTCTTACGTGGAACCCACCTAAGTCTTCTCAGCGTTGGAGTCAGCTAGACCATATTACCGTCAGCTACCGCTGTTTGAGATTCATTCAAGACTGCTTCTCTTACTGGTCAAAACCTGTGAATACGGATCATACCTTTTTGCGAGGCAGAATCATCCCTCATCCATAAGTAACCGCACCAATACCACTGAAATCAGAGACCCACAGTGTGTGGTGAGCGACAGTTGGAAATCTGCCCTTGAAGCGGAGTACTCTCGTCACCTCATTTCCACCGGATGAACAATGCAGAGGTCAAGTCCTAGACTTTTAGGCAATCGCAGGTGCACAACCTCTATAGATTACGTCGGTTGGGGCACGTGTTACGCTTGTCACTTTACTATGCTTGTCGAGATAGTTAGTGAGTGGGAAAATAGCCAAGAGTAGTCCAATAAAGACCTGGCGTGCGGATATGAAATCCCTGATTGGGATCCTAAGTCATATAGATCACGTTAGGCTTCCTCAGTGGGAAGTCGGGATCAGTGTAATCAATGGTTAGAGACACGGTGGTGCCCATGCACTTACACTCGCAGCCTTGGTCTCTGTTATACCTGTTCGCCTGTTCGTGTATACTTCGGCATGGGGTGCTTGATCAAGGTTAAACTAGAACTGAACTGAGCTTTATCAGAATTCGCTGATAGACGCGTGTTGTGTGTTACCTAACCCTACCTGCCACAGATTCCCCAGGTGCAGCCCATGATCCATGAGGTTCTTAGCCATGTAGAGGTTTATGCATTACGCGAAAACGGGGTATCCAGAATTTCACACAATGCATGAGTGGTAGATACCTCCCAGCTTTCGAAGTTGCATTCAATCACTAAAGAACGGGAAGGCTGCGGGACCTGATGGGCTTTTCTCTATTCTCTTCAAGGTGGGCGATGATTCTCATGTTGACTTAATTACCAGCTTACTTCGCAGCATTTGGACGGAGGAGCGTATCCCTTTTTCCAGGGGTGAATCGTTGATCGTCCGGATCTTCAAGAAGAAATCACGCAATGACTGCGCTAACCACCGTAAGATTAGTTTCGTTCCGATAATCACAAAAGTGTTGACTTCTGTGATACTTCACTGCCTGACACCCTTAAGGGAGAGGAATATCCGCGAACAGCAAGCAGGATTCCGACCAGGTCGAGGTTTCATCGACCAAATCTTCGCCCTGCGTGAAGTCCTAGAACTGCGTCACACACATCGTCGGCTAACAATGGCAGTGTTCCTTGACCTGAAAGGAGCCTACGATTCAGTTGACCGTGAAGCTCTTCTGGGGTCCCTGCTTCGCAAACGAATGTCGCTGAAGTATGTAAACCTGTTGCGGTCGTTGTACCTGCATGCTTCCGATAGCGTAAGGGTTTACGGTAGGCTAAGTAAATCGTTCGAAACCAGGAGCAGTGTTCGTCAAGGGTGCCCTATTTCGCCATTCCTGTTCAATTTCCTCGTAGACGAAATAATGGAGAACACACTTAGTGGTCTCCAGAACGTAGGTATTGAATGGGCAGCTGGAGAAAAGCAGTACGGTTTAGAGTACGCTGGCGACATCGTTCGTCTGTTCGAATGTATGGAGGATGCGCAAAGCGCTCTTGACAGACTAGCAAGTTCTGTTACTCATTTCGGCATGCGCTTTGCACCTTCAAAGTGCAAAGTGATGCTACAAGAATGGGTGTCGTCTACCCCAGCACTGATGCTTGATGGTCAAGAATTAGCTGTAATGAAGTGTTTCACCTACTTAGGTAGCTGTGTTACAAAAGACGGTAACACAGTCAATTAAGTAACTGGCCGCATTTCCAAGGCTCGAGCAGCTTACGCAGGACTGAAACACCTTTGGTGCAGACGCGATTTTTCTTTTGAAACTGAAAGGTCGCTTATATTGCGCCAGTGTGCAGTCAGTTCTGCTCTATGGTTGCGAGACCCTAAATTTTCGCGTGGAGGATGTTCGTCGTATAGGAGTATTCGACTGCAGGTGTGTACGTAGTTTGGTGCGGGCTGGATGGAGCGAGCTTGTAAGCAACTCTGAGGTAAGTCGCCGCGTATTTGGTAATGATTCGATGGATAATTCGTTGCCCCATTGAATTCAGATTAGTCAGCTTCGCTGTTTAAAACACAGAGCGATTAGGTAGAGTAGGTGTCTTTCGTTCTCAAGGTTGGGGTCCGAAAGACTCTGGAACTGGCTGGTTGGAGACACTGAAGGATATGGCAGCGAACCGACAGCAGTGGCGTTCTTGTTGTCATTTCTTATCAGGTCAGAATGCTTGAAAAGGTATGTATGCACACTTGGATTGTGTACCCTGTGTGTTGACCATAGAGGTTCACTTTCTTTGCTTCCCTCCAGTTGGGCTCAGTCCCTCCCCATCTTGTGCTTAATCACTTAATTTGTGTACATTATGAGCTTGGCAGCGATCAGCGAAGTTCTCCTCACTGTATATGGCTGTACAATGATGATGATCTTGGTTTTCATTAGACCAGATTGGGTAACCCAATGTCTGTCTGCGTGACGAGACAGCAATTGTTTTTGCTATTCTGTCATTTGGGCAGTTTGTTGGTGTAAGTGCTTACACTGATCACAAGAGGTGAATGTTTTTCCCCCACCGATATTCGGCGTCGTTCTAACCCGTATTACTCAATCATGGTATTTTGGTTTATACTTCAAGCTTGGAAACTGCCATCGGACTATACGTAATTGTATTTAACCGCGCATTTTTTCTTTAACAGAGTACTTGGAAACAACAAGGCAGCCACCTACAGTCGATTCCATCTTGGCCCACTTACAAACATTTCCCGAACCACCAAGTCCGTCTTTCCTCGTCTATTGCAAGTAAGCTTTTGCAGTTATATTTATCTGGATTTTCTGCCATTGAATTCGAATATGTGCAAACAGATTTTTATTTTTATAAAAATGAATTGTTATTTGGTACAAGCGGCGACTTCATATACGACTGTTTCAACATTGGCAACAGCTTTGTTTTTGGTTTTCTACATAGCCTTTTATTTCTTACAAGTTGCAGTTCAAAATCCTCTCTTACGTGCTCTTCTACTCAATTGTTCTTATTCTTGATCATATCATCAGTGCACCGAAATTAGTGATTTTGCAATGTAATACGGAACCGTGTATTTTTTTATCTTTTTATTTATCTTGCTTGATAATGGTCATTTGGTGATTTCAAGGTGAAAAACCTGATTTCAGTCGGTTTGGGGTAATCAGAGTTGGTTAAAAATCAAGCTGTTCTAATTAACGGCACATTTTATGCATTCAATTGGATGGATATTGCACAACCGTGACGAAGACCTGGAATCCGGTAAACGGTTTGAGGGTCCCTCCCTCCCCAGTGTCGGGGACTGCTGTCCATGTTCTGACGCACGTATAGGATGAACCACAATCGAAAAAAGTTTGTTGTGAACTTAGGTACACTGTTTCTTCCAAAACACTAGTTTAGGTTAGCGGCGGCAGATTTTCAATTTTCATTTGGGCATTTCGGCTGTCTCTTTCTTACTCTGAGACTTAAAAAGGCCATCGTTAAAAAACCGAGTTTGATTACTCCTGTATCATCTCTGTGTCATCGCACACAAAATTTCAACCTAATTCCCGACTTTTTGTTTTTCAGGGGAAGCAAAATCCAGAAGTTGCGGGATGAAATCATCTCATCTTGTCAATCAAACGGTGGCTATAACTACTAGCAAGGGTTTGTTTGCAGCAAACTCAAGAAACTAAAAACTCAATGATTCTATGGAGAATTCGTTGTCCCACGTATTGCGCATGCCTGCGCATCGACTACCTTTTCGCGCTCTCTTCGAACGCGCCAGGCAAGGCTGGAAGAGGCTCCGNTCCTGTATCATCTCTGTGTCATCGCACACAAAATTTCAACCTAATTCCCGACTTTTTGTTTTTCAGGGGAAGCAAAATCCAGAAGTTACGGGATGAATTCATCTCATCTTGTCAACCAAACGGTGGCTATAACCACTAGCAAGGGTTTGTTTGCAGCAAAAATCCTGATGCTTATTCCTTGTTCGCGTCGATAATCATCTGTTCGAATGAATTTCCTTTTCCGGCAGTTCGTCTCGTTTCTGGCACAATTCCCCCTATTCCATATTCGATATAGTCACTTGAATCTCTCTGGACACGGCTGTTTTACATGCGCTCGTGGTTCGAGCACTATTAATTCAATTGGGATGTTTTAATCGTTTGCCCCAATGTCCATGGAAAGCAGATTCTGCGCGGTGCTCACATCGAATGTGTCAGCACAGCTTTTACTAATTCGGATTTGTTTTATCATTTGTTTCGCGCAACAGCCCGTTCTTACCGGCTGCTTATGTACTCGGTTCAAAAGATTTCTCCAGTGTATCCAATTTCGTTTATTTACGTTCACGTGTCGAATAAGTCACAATCGTACGTGAGATACTGAACTATGCATTAAATTGGATTCTTTCCCGGATATTCCGCGCTGCCAGACGGCGTTGGATTTTGCGCGTCCGAACTGTGATCGTCACACTTGTGAATAGGCACATGTATAAACGATTATATGCGCAGATACGCGCTCTCTCTCTCTCGCTCACACCTACATACATACACACACGTACACGCCTTCACTCCGGTTGCATTTATATGTCCAATGTACTATCGATCGACATACTACATCTCGTCGCGTCGTTCTCTTAGCGATTTGGAAACTCAGATACCGAATTGTTCGTGTGCATCGATCCCCTCTCCCATTCGTGCTTACCGCCCTTGGTGCCGATCAGTTTGAGCAATGTCTGAGCTGTACATAGGATTCGGTCGAAAAACTGAAGTGCATTACACATGTTCCGTCTTTGGTCCATACGTTTTCTCACTTCACATACACTTCCATATCACCAGGGAGCAGTATGCAGATGTTCCAACTCTTAAGACCTCGTTCTTGTGCAGACGTTTGGGTGCGTTATCCCAGTGGTGGCTGCAATTCGCTTGTTTACTGTCTGATTAATAGGATTGCCTTTTTCTTTTTTGATTCCCCCACAATCTTGTTCGCGTTTTTGCGAGTGTCTTTGGGGTCGGTTTTCCCCAACCCGCGTGCGCATTTCCCATCCATAGGGCCATGTTTTTGATTGCAAAAATAAATGCTGTTTAATGGATTCTCTTCTACATCCGTTACAAATGGGATGGGTCACGAATAGTCTGCTATGTATCGGAAACATTTTGTATATTGTTTGTCGTATATCACAAGGAAGTTCTAGAATTTTTTCCTTTCGATTACCGTCCAATGCACACGAATTAAATAAACTGCCTAAGTTACTTTCTATCGGTTTGTCATTGACCCATGCTGACACATTCTAGAACCCAAATAGAATACCGAAAACCCGTTTGAGTTCTCTGACAAAACGGAATTTCGTTTAGTTTGTAACCGTAACACATTTTGATGTCATCATCGTGCAGTTTGATAACTAATATCTGATTCATTAGACCAGTTCCCTGATTTTTACTGTCCGTCATACGTTCGTACTCCTTCATTAAGCCTTCCACATACTTGCCATTCCAGCACGCAATTTGTCTCTACGGAAGTTATTATTTTGGACAAGCTCTTCCCAGGGTTTCCAGCCTACAATTGGATAAACATAGTCCATTCGTTTAGGTATCAATTATTGTACACTCGGCCGACTTTTGAGTGGAGTTTGTTAAAGACAGTTGCACCTCAGCTACACAATCAGCGTAACTCCATCACGATCATTCACACGTGTATTCATCTAGAAAACCTTACTCCGGAGCTATTTNTAGATGTCGGGGTAAAATGCATGGTATCCGCCACTATGCGGTAGGATGAGTGACTATTCGATGTTCAAACCTATACGTGGCTTTTTACAAACGCGTGCATTACGAATCAAATCGAAACGAAGAAAGATCCTTGTAATTAGAAGGAGAAGAAACAGGAAATAGTTGTTTACGGTTAGATCATTACCGTTGTCTCCGACCTCCAGTATTGGTTCCTTGGGTCACCTTCACTGAACATGTACAGCCTTTAGGTTGATTGATGAACAGGAGAACTCAGAAAATGTAGAAAACACCAAAGATAGTATGAACCAGCCTACGGACAGTGCTTCCGCATATTCTTCATTCTGAACTGTCAGCAAAATGCCGTACAACAATTCAGTCTTTATTTCTTGTGTCGTTTGTTCGCCACCAACCAGGACTTTCAATAATTGTGCATTGATGCTCCTCATTGAATTGACTTAAACAGGCTCGCACTTTTATGCTAAGATTTAGCTAGTTACTCTAAGTCTGAAGAAATATTGTGGTGTACTCTGATAATGATTAGTTCCAATTGGGGCATTTAGATAACAGTAGCGATCAACGTTTGTTTTCGATAACTTCTTTCTGTGGCCAGTGTAGTTATACACGGTTTAAATTTTTAAATTAATTTAGTAGTCCGATGTGATGAATGTGCTTGGTTCACTATGATATGTGGTTTCGAAATGCTGACAGTCGACGAATTGGGTGAGTTGTTCCGTTTCCGGTCTGCTTTCCAGGGTCATGGCACAGATGACGGTAGTTCCCGTAGTCTGCTTCAGGTTAAGCCCAGGGTAAGCGAAGTGACTAAACGAATCGCTTTGGAGAACAAAGAGACGGATTGAGTAGGTAACTAGCCACCGCATAAGCTTTTGCGGGTTACCGTTGAAAAACGGTTCTTCGTGGGTTTATAAATCATCTTGAATGCGTCCTCGTTGACCCGCGTCTGCAAGGTGTTCCCATCACGACGATACTGTACCTTGACCTAGTGTAATCACCTCCATGACCCTGCGAGCTACACAGAACGGCTGCTCACAGCCGCAGATCTAATCATACCTGAAAGGTAAGGGCCAAACAAAGGTACGTATCAAATCCAACTGCTTGGACGCTTCTTGGATTATTTCGTTTATGCACACGTCCCTGGATAGGTCACTCCTGCAAATCAACATGGTGAAGTACAGTTTACCGGGCAAAAACACCCGCTAGATGGAAGTTGGGGTGGGGTGCCTCTGGCTTCCTCCCGAAGGTGAGAGAAGTCTTCGCAAGTCACTGGGCAGATACCGCCCGCCCAAGTTCGGCAGCCCTAGCCAATAAGATGACTCCCGTCCATGTTGCGCCTATATCATTGGGTGCATGAGACTAACGGCCAATCCCGTACAACGGTTATAGGTAATAATCGCACCCTTCTCAGTCTAATTAGGATTACGGGCCCCAGGAAAAGGGCTTAATTAAGGTAACTGAGGGATTCGATAGCACACTGATTCGTCATCAGCAATGCCGTATTGATCTATGGGCTGAACATTTCGAGGCTCAGTTCAACTGGCCTTCTATGACATCTGACCGATCGCCCTCACCTCGACTGGGCAACTCCTCTCAGCTAATGTCAGTCGTCCATTTGAAATGGAGTTTTCCCGAGGAATAAGTCATGTAATAAAGGCATAATACCCCCGGCTCATATTGGGTGTTTTCATCAGCGTTTGAGGATGCAGGCTTTGGAGTTAACGAAACTTCAGGGCTCAATATGAGAGAGGGAAGAGGTTTTGAATAAATGGTGTGAATCGGGCTTCTTACCAATTTACAAGAAAGGTGAAGACCACATAGAAATTAGTTTAATCAACATTGCTTCTAAATTTGCCGATGGTATTATACTCCGTCGATTGTCTGTCTCACGTGAAGAGTGCACGCGTGAGAATCAGGCTGGTTTCAAACCTGGTTAAGGTTGTATCGAACATATCTTCAATCCTCGCCAGATTCTTATTTACTTTTTAAGCGGCTAAATCCTGCGTAAGGATAAATCGGCTTTTTGAATGTCTAATGATGACGGTCGACTGTAAAATTAACGAAGTGTTGGACCCAGTTCTGGTTCCAGTTACGAATTTCATATACGCGTTGGAGGCTCAGTAATTCCAGGTCCGCCTTGCTCGTACTGCTCCAGGTCTTCAGTTGACCACCGCGTCAGCAACGCTATCCACGACACGGTGCAGGGCCTACGGCCTGCCGTAAGAGTTGAGTTTTTTGCCTGACCACTGAAGGCGCTGGCGTTGTAGCTTGTCGATGTTCGAGCAGCACAGTCGAACCTCATAAACGGAAATCCAAACTCTTCAATTTACTTTCGAGATGCCGCGTGAGCACTAACGATCAGAGACCGAGATGTTTCGTACCTTGGACTATTGGCGGTCATGTTTCACAAACATAAGTGAGGATGACACGGATGGTAGCCCGATAGACCCGAAGCTTAGTGCTGAAAGTTATTTAGCATCGATTCCACAAAGATCTGAGGAGTTCCACGAAAGCTTTTCTAGCTCCATCTAAACAAAGCTAGATTCCATCCTTTACCTCTCCGTTTGTTCCAATTGTATGGGCAAGATACTTGAAAACTTCGGTTGATTCGACTATACCTTTTCCACTTCAAGTGAATCCGTTGTAACTTCAAGTGAATCCGCCGTAACTTCAAGTGAATCCACCGTAACTTCAAGTGAAT
>UZAN01046097.1:0-30242 GCA_900618425.1 Echinostoma caproni
CTCTAACCATAGACAATCCTCATCCCTTGGGCCCCAACCTGGAAGGCGGGCTGCACCAACCGAAGCCAAAGCTGAAGCCAGCTTCTTCATGCCTCTAGCCCATGTCATGGTCTGACCGCCGCACCGCTTCTTCCAGCCTTGCCCGACACGTGCAAAGAGACCACAGAAAGGTAGTCGATGGGCAGGCATACGTAATACGTGACCCAGCCATCGGAGGCAGTGTAGAGCGATTACTTCTATTAGAGGGCGACTATCTGCATCCAACACACGACGACGGACCTTGTCATTGCTCATCCGGTGTTCACACCAGACACGAGCAATGCTTCGGAGACATCGGTGGTCAAATACAGAAAGTCGATTAGCATCTCCGCCAGGTCTCGCAACCGTAAAGCAGAAAGCTACGAACTGCGGCGATATACACCCTTCCCTTAAGGGACAATCGGATGTCATGGCGGCGTCACAGGCGTCGCAGGTTGGCGAAAGCTGCTCTAGCTTTCGCTATTCGTGATGTGATCTCGTCCCCAACACCACCACCAGCTGCTATCAAGCTCCCGAGGTACTTAAAGCTCTCAACTACTTCCAGCTGTACTCTGCATGTTGAACATAGAGGTTCTTTTTCTTTGCCTTTTGCTTTATCATTTGGTTTGTGTACATTGTGACCTTGGCAGCGATTAGTGAAGCTTGCTTCACTGTATCTCGCTGTACGATGATGATGACGCGACACATGTTGCGGAAAGTCAACCTGGTGGACGATATGAAGAAGGTGACTGTCTTGTTACGTTTGTATAATCTAATCAGTTTATGGTAACAAATATTCACTTTCAACATTTGAAACGCACCTGTTAGCTTGATGTTTCAATGACGAAAGGACAGTAAACTAAATCCTTTCAGTTTGTACAACTATTAACTATGCAATTTCGTGCACCGTTTTTGGTTGCCCATTTGGATGAAACAATAGGAGAAAGACGGAAGAGTTGAAAGTAGAGTCGAAGAGAAAATGGAGAAATCGAGATGCACGAATACCACTGTTTAGGACACTCAGCCACATCACTCAGTGTCTCTAACCATTGATCAGAATGATCCCAAGGGCCCCCTCCAGGGAGCCTAACGCAACCTGTACGACTGAGTCTGCTGGTTAGGGTTTTCACACCCTCGAGCCATGTCTTCTTTGATCACCAAATTGACTACACATTAAAACGTCTTCTCTGAGATTTTTCGATCGAGAGTACCGGGAAACGTAGATGACACTGAATACATCCACGGTACGTATACATTTCAAGATTCATCCTACAGCACAAGGGACAATTCACTCATAATGAAGAGGAAATGTTTCTCAGCCCTCAATTTCAGACAATTACTAAGATATATCAGACGCTATTGATTCCAGACTGACCGCGATCCCAGTCGACGTCAGTCCACATATGCGACAGACAGCACCAGAACCATCCACTACGGCAGCTTCCATTAAGTAAACATTTCTACATAAATGATGAATCTCCAAAGAAACTCTTAAGCACTGGGCAAAAGCTAGAGATATGAAACTTCAAAACGCACCCAATTTCCGAAACCTTCGCTGTGAAGCTAACGGCTCGGTGAGGAAGAACTGTAAACCATCTTGCATTGAATTATCAGCGAGGATGAAAATTGCAGTCGCTGCTGGAGACTTTGTTCTTTTCCAACTCACAAGCTGATACATGAAAGATGTGAACCCTTTCATTGCAGTAGGACGACAGCAGCTACTTTATACCGCGAGACGAACAACTCAAAAGACGAGTCGAACACTTTAGCCGTTTACTCAACCACTCGCCAGACCCAGGTGCACAGTATAACCGCGTCATAGAGCAATATAAAGTAGAGAGAGGCCCATCTAACAGACCAGAATCATTAGTTGCTCTCATGGCAATGAAAAGCAGGAATTCCCCCGGAGAAGACGGTATTCCATCCGAAATCCACAGAGCATGTCTGCAGATACCATTCTATTCTGTCGCATATAGGAAACCATAATTTTCCCAAAGATTGGATGACATTCATTTTAATTCCTGTATAGAGAAAGGATACAAAGCCATTTTTCAAAACCACAGGGATGTCAGCCTCATCAAAATGGTGGTCAAGGATTTTGCAACTATTCTGCTTAGCCGTTGATTTTGTTGTGCAAGGATATGTCTAAGCCAGTGGGGTTCTCGGTGAAGGAAAGGTTGTGTCCACCAAATCTTTAGGCTACGGCGAAAAGTAGCACAATGATGAAACTTTAACAGACAACTAAAGCTTAAATCAGTGACTTTGAGCTGCACTTGACTTCATCAATAGACAATGATTCTGGAGCATATTATGTACCGACAGGATGCACGAGAAGTACACAAGGCTGAGTGTACTGTGCAACGCGATCGGGTGGTCACGTCTGCGCCGAAAAGTTGACGGAATTTCCACTTGATTCCGGTGTCCAGTAAATCCGTGACATTTCATCACTCTAATTCGACTACGCCATCGAGTTATTAATGCGTCGTGCTCTTGCCAATTCTCGAGGGATACAAGTTAGTCACGAGACTTGGATTACTACCTGTGAATTCACCGTCATTTCAAGAGAGAACCCCCGAAAGTCTAGAGCCGGGCTTTATTCGTATCGAATGTAAAGTCAATGGTGTCGGTCTGGGGATGAACATGTCAAAAGGAAGTTCTTCGCGCCCACCTCGATGGTGAAACATTAGGATAAGTACATACATCACCTCAAGTACCCACCACCATCAAACCAAACGGCCGAAACAGAGAGGAAGTTGAAATTAGAGTTGATCGCATAAGATCATTCTCACAGCTGTGTAAATCCTGGTGGTTGAACAGCGAAATAAGCCTTCTCAAGAAAATACTTGTTTATTGAGTCATCGGTCGGCCCGCCAATCAAGGAAAATGAGTGGATGATGGAAAAAAAACAGATTTCGGCTAAAAGTAAGTGGTATGGTAAACTCCATTATACGTGCAAATCATTCAGATTTGAGGTGGATACCGTTTCTCCAAGGAGACAGTCTTTTTTCTTTCGCCAGCTAGAAGTAAAACTCACAAGGAATAGGCTATTTCTAATAACTTGTCCAAATAGGAAAGTTCATCTAGAGAGGTGTGCAAACACAGTCAAATCAGATGCAGATAGTTCAGCTCTTCGGTTCGTTCTGAGAATGCGCATAGACAACTACCGTCAGAGGTGATTTATGCATGAGTAAAACAGAGTTGAGTAAAATTTAAGTGTATGGTGGTTCGCGTTTCGATAATTCGATGCAGGCGTGATACAGTGAGCGACGTTGAAACAAGACATCACATTCTGGGGAGTCATTCTTCCGGGACTTAATTGGCACATATTATTGGACGGTGTAAACCTCTGTAACCGTCTAGCATACAGTATGCTTTGTTTGCATTGTTCGCTTCAACGCAGAGCGTAACCGATGACGAGAAAACAAGTTAAAGAGAAATTTACGACGCAGCTTGGGAAAATGAGACGGTTCTTATTACCGGCTGGATCAAAACATTGATGGACGCGGCAGAAAACCGAAACTAGTCAGCTGGGGTGTCGTCTGGCTCAAAACCAAGCCCTACCTAGCGGGTCTTTATGTGGTTCACCACACCAAGTCACGGGGTTTAGCCCGTCTGCTATTCAGTACATAAGAGTTTGTACTTGAAGTCATGATCTGATAACTACACCACAACAAAGCAAACTGGCTGAAGGCGTGGTCCAATTGCGTACTTTATGTTGGCAACATCAGTTCATTCTATGCACTCTCATTTAGTAAAGTTCATCCCTTATCTACATCGCATGTGTGTATGGTGATTACTGAATCTCGCTCTGTAATGATACTGACCATGACATATACACTCCATCGCAGATAGCTGCAATCAGTTCGAGCTGGACAGCAATATTATTAATACGATTCTATAAATGGTGGTTTCCAATGAGCGCTTTTGATTTCATACGGACCATACCTACACTGTGTGTGTGCGGTTATTTTGTTTGGAACTCAGTCGATTTATTTTCCGCGAATTGTATTTATTTATTCAATAGACCGTGCTTGTAATGGCCGTCTGAGAGCAATGGACAATGGGTTTGTCCTTGTTCGATCCGTCCACTTGAGTCCCAGCAGGGCTACATAGAGTGCGCACAGTCCCGATGAGGATAAAACAACTGTTCGGTAGTGTTGCTTTCCAGTTAGTAGATACAAACTTTACTGATCTATGCTAACTAAATTCACACTCCCCAACAGACACCACATAGAGTAATTAGTTTAAACGGAATGCCATACGGTAAGTAAAAACTTTCGTTTAATCTGATAATCGACGAAACTGGAGTCCGAGATCAATCCATCACCATCGGTGATCGCTACCTGATGTAAACATCCACATAAGAGTAAAGAACAATAACTAATCACGAAGTATTTTGAGTTGTATCTTGGTAGTATCATTCTTCATCAACCTATCTGACAAACGGGGATAGGCACAACTTGTCATCAGGACCATCAGAATCCTAGGTTCATTCGTGAATGCCAACCGCGGGATATTCAATGTATCCTCCCACACGTTCATTTGTTTGAGTGATCAAGCAAACAGTTATTTGATTAAAAGGGAATTGGAGGTTCGAAAACAAAGACGGAGGACGCTTGGGGTTGTCTTGTGCATGCATGGATGCTCGTGTGTGTGTATCCTCCGCGCTCGCCCAGTCTAGCAGCAGCAGCAACCAAAATGGGATTACGTGGCGGGAACGGAGAAACAGGCAACGGGCGCGCGTTCGGGGATTATTCGAACGACAACATCGCACGACTGTGAGGAACAAAGTGTGCCTCAAGTTGCTGTTGCCGTTCTTCGGCCCAGTTGGTTGTCTCTTCCGCTCAAACGGATTCGTGCCCGCAGACACATGCACATAAACACACACACACATGCACGCATGGCCGCGTAAGGACGGGTGGGTTAAGAATCTGGCGACCGTCTCTTACTGGCCCCAGTTGCTCTCGCCTTCCACCATCTAATTTGCGAACGGCGATGCGCGTGTGAGTGGTAGCCAAACCTGTTACACACACACACACACACACACACACACACACACACAACCGGGTTACAGAATTTTACAGCTAGTCGCCTCGAGCATGCGTGCCATTAGACGTTCGATCAGGTCGCCAACAGAATGAGACAAACAGAGTTCACAACACAACTTAGGAATTTAAACCACAGTGGGTGACAAGAATTGATTTTGATCAGATAATCTGTATCTCAAAAGTCAACGAGATAACAAGCTTGTAACTATCAAGAGTGAATGGAGAGCTGAACTCGTGACAACTGCCTAAAGTTCTCACTCGTGATGACAAAGAAAAAAATCGAACAAACTTCTGCCTGACCCGTGGTCTGCTTTGACGGGGAAAATGAAAGCTAGATGTAAATGAAAACAAGGTATAATCACTGCTAGGATAAGTTCAATTTT
Source organism: Echinostoma caproni (assembly GCA_900618425.1). Taxonomy (NCBI): domain Eukaryota; kingdom Metazoa; phylum Platyhelminthes; class Trematoda; order Plagiorchiida; family Echinostomatidae; genus Echinostoma; species Echinostoma caproni. The sequence continues at coordinate 5,450 of UZAN01046097.1, forward strand.
AGACTTGCCACGTCTTTTGGCTGCGGAGCTGATTCTTTTCGCTGCGTATCAGCATTCACAACGAATCACGGAAAGAATATAACAAATATGGTTTAAACCAATTGTCAAATTACAATCATCATTGACTGAATAGGTCGCGGGAAATGAATCCTACTCCATTTTACCTGATTCCAGGTTTGGCAATTAGACACCGCAATGTGATAAGGTGAGCTTCACAATCATGAGGATTTCAATGATAAAAAGAACCAAGGGCTGATGATCCGAGATTGTGCGGCGAAAAACAGAAAATCTTAATCGGATGAACCGAATGACAGTGGGACTACCTGCTCCCACGTGGCGAGCAGCAGTGTGTGCAGTAATCTAACCGCATGAGTCGCGAGGCGAATTAAAGATTTGAACAGTGGAAAAGATGATTTTGAGTCCCTGTGTACTTGTGTCACGGTCGGGAAGAACAGAAACAGAGGATGGAGAGGTAAAAGGAAAAAAACTGATGTGGAATGAGGGACATAGTAATTTCAAAACGATTCATGCGTTAAAATTTGTGTTCGGAGATTTTATTCTCAACTACTACAATCATTTGTATGAAAACCATTTTTTTAATCTTAAGAGTTTGATTCCGTACAAATACGATTGAAAATGACCCGAAAGTGAATTCGACAAAAAAATGCATACTCATTACCCAAGTTCTGTATATTATAATGGGCCTTCTTTCTTTTTATTTCTGGAAACAAGGGATTTTGCTCGCACCATTGTCTAAGCCAGCATTTCGGAACTGCTCTGACCGAACATAGAAAACAGAGAAAAAATAAAGTGGGAGTCTTTAACATGAAGTTTGGAGATACCGTTTTTCAAACCCAAACAGTCTACTTGGTCGGGCGCAAACTTCATCAATCCACGAGGTTTAAAAGAAACTTTAGATATCTACAATGTGGGGCGGTGGTGGCCTGGTGGTAACACCACCAAATTATCACCTCGGGGGACGTGTGTACGAACCCCACCACCACCGCCTGACTTTCCCCATGACAGCCCATTGATTGGTCGCTTCCCCCTTCCTGAACATTGTATCCTTGTGTGTTCAATAAAAGGAAGTAAAATTAAGAGAAATATGTTCGCTGTCTTTGCTTCATTCGTAACAGACAAAGATCGGCACAGCACATGAGCAAAACCATAGCTGATTTCATCGTGCCGATTCAAGAATGGGTAACGAAAACCGGGTCACAAATGTTTATGGCTTTCGACAAATGTGGGGGTGAATCTCCTTTCTCTACGACAGAAACACCTGTTACCATGTACTACAATCCAGCAAACGGTCAATTTAGAGGATAAGATCCATCTAAACAATCAGTAAGATGCAATTCATATACAGTGAAAGCTACAGAATGATCACGGACTGATTCCAAAAGAATCTCAGAATGCCAATAAATCAGAATGAAACCCTACGAGACACGATTCGCAATAGGTAAGGAATACACGATCCAATCCGTTGTTTCTCTGCAGAATTAGAATTCTGCACACCCGTTGGATTTCCCAGGTAGCTATTTTATTAAGACTGCTATCTTTCGGCTGCCCAGTTGAATGAACAGTAGGAGAAAGACAGGAAGAATGAAAGTACAGTCGAGGAGAAAATGGAGAATTTAAGGGGACTAGGGTTAAGGAAATTGAGATACACGATACTCAGTCGTATCACTCAGTGTCTCTAACCACCACTTACGATCATCCCGAGGTCCCTAGCAAAGGAGCCCAACGAGACCCATGTGACCGAAAATGCATGGATAATGGTTGTACAAACTGAATCTGAAACTAAGACTGCGAATCATCAGCGATGTAAGCGAATCTGCGCGAAATTGAGAGCTTTTGATATTGCGTATTCGGATTGATTCCAAGGATTTAGTTCCACGCGTAAGATCGTTCGAACAAAACCGTGATTGTGGAAAGCAATGGAAATGACCAAATCATGTGTTTAATCGTCTCACTCTATTACATCACGTCATTACGAGTCTATAGTTTACAGTATTACATGAGTCGATAGGTGGCACAATCGTACAGAAAAATTAAAGAGGAATCTTACAGAAGAAGATAGTGTACGATGAAAGAGAAACGTAAACTACCAGGGGATTCGTGCAAACCCCTTGAGAAGAAAAAGTTAAAATAAAGGACGGGTACTGAAGACGAGAAATAGCAAAATGGTCGAATAGCGCAGCGATTAGGAAAAGTCATCATAATCATTAGTAGTTTTTGTGCACCAGACCCTGGTGCTGTGATGGAGGAACAAACTAGTCACACACATACACCATGCTCCTACGGGGTGGAGAGGAAAACATTGGTGCGCCTACGACAATGACGACCACAACCGGGACCTCGAACACTAGCACTTCAACCCTTGATCAGACAAACCGGTACATACATACAGGACGTGTAGACTATATAAATGTAGATGCCTGGGTGCCGACTTGCCTACCTGCCCGACTGTTTGCCGGATTGCTTGCNCTTGCCGACTAGCGCCTACATGGGGGAGGGGTGGGGAAAGCGGAGTGTCGGCTGCCAAAAGCTAACGGGGCGTATATGCGAGGCGGTGTGGGGGGTTGTGTGATATGTATGTCATGTTGGCCACGATCAAGCAAGCGACCGACCGGCTGGCCTACCGACCGACCGAATTGGGAAAGCGTGTGCATATTCCGACTCCCCATACTGACGGGTTTATCCCACCCTCGCCGCAAATCCCACTTTCCCATCCACCTACTCACACAGCTCCCGACCTCCATAAACTTGCTTACGCGTGTGCACAAAAAACCGGCACACAAGCGCTCATTCGAGCGGTACAAACACACACACAAGAGGGCAGCCGACACGAAAACGAAACTGTCAACTTGTTTCACTGCCGACCTGCCTGCTCGTGAAAGCGAGTGCCGCCTCGGAATTCCTACTACCAATATTAGTACTACAAACAGTAATAATATTACTGGTGATACTGGGATTATTACTGCCAGTGTCACAACGACGACTACGACTACTGGTGCCTCGTCATCATCGTCGTAGACTACGGCTATGGTCGCGGCACTTTCGTTGCTCAAAAAGTAAAACTTTCCAGACTGTGTGAGTGTGTGCGAGCGATCCTCGACGCACGCAGGCAGTCGAGAGACTCACGTAAATGCGTGCACACGTGTAAGAAAACAATGAAAAGATAAAGAAACTTTTCTGCGCGTGGTTAGCACAATTGCGATTTGCTTCCTTCAGACGTGTTAGTTTGTATCGAGAAGCGTATGTACGTTACAGCACATGTCTAAGTAGCGTTTCCAGATGCTCAAAGAGGCACTGATTGATTGCAGAGCTTGATTGAAATCGTACATCGCAACTGACAAAGCCCCGGTGGCATTCTACAAACATGAACACCATAAACGAGCAGGATGATGGGAGGTAAACTCGCAGGTGAGATAAGTGTATGGACGACGAATTAATTTATTCTGGCGCTCTAGGTGGTATATGAAATATTTGTAATTAGTGCTCGCTCTCCGTCGGACTTCAGAAGTATAATTATATATATTAAAAAAAATCGAGGCACAAACATAATCACACACGAAGCGGACGAGCTGAGGGGCGGAAGGTATGTGTGTGTGTGTGTGTGCTGGGGAGGGAGGGGATTAGTATCAGCTGACGTGCAACAATTTGGCCGGTTCAGTTCAAATCAGCATGATTCGTTCTTTGGCAGAGGCAAATGAGAGCGAAAACTCAATCGAAAAACGCTTTGAGTTCAATTAAATCAAGTTAATGAATTGAAATATTGAGACAGAGAAAGAACAAAATAATCGAAAATACGGTACCAAGCTAACGGGACAGCTAACCTGTCAGTAGTCTCTAAGCCCGGTTGCTCGTGATTGGCTTCTTTGACAACCAAATTATGCGATCAAGTATTATTGAATTTGTGTCGAGATCTGACGCGCGCGTTCTGATAATAGGTAACGGTTACTGACGGTTTGATCAAAGAGTTTCGATATTTGACCGGGCAGACAAAGAACCGGGTTTTATTCTTATTTTGACCCTCCGAATTGTGTCCAGGTTCAATGGAACAGCATAACCAGTTGTAACGAAGGCCACAATCAGGATGTGATGAGAGGGAGAGTATCACACACCCCTAAAACCGGTAAGACTACATAAATCGCAATACAACTTGCAGAGTGATGAGCCACACATACACACAAAAGACGCGTGTCCCTGGAATGGGCGACAGCAAAATTGTCTACCATAAAATGAAGTGGTGTGGTATGAACGTCGGAAGTTACGATCAGGCGTGAAGAATAATCACTCCGACCGCCACCACCACCAAGTACGGACATATGTAATGCTTGTTCCGCAATAAAGAAATGTTACGAGACATACCTGTTAGGAGATTTAAATATAGAAATTACAAAAGAATGGAACCCATGAAATGCCATAATGAGTGGTGAAAATCGGGAATCACTGACAGAAGAGCCTCGGCCGACTCATGAACTGTTAGTTCGCGTACCTATTTCATTTTTACTTGCCAAATCTTCCTGTTTTCTGCTACGGAATGAGGATTTGTTGTACGCTGGTCACTTGAACAAACAAGAGTACAGGCACTTGAGTTTTCATATATACACAAATTCCTTACGTTCAAGCATTATGAGTTAGTCTATGTGGTAACCAATTGCTCCAAAAGGCATTGAATGAGGATATTACTGCCTGAGAGATACAGCGTTATCCTAGACGATATGTATCCAGGATTCAATGATCTGTAAAAGGGTGCGAAAATGGATTTAGGAGACGGTGATTGAACAAGACGATGAGTGTTCCAATGCGAGGAAACAAAGTGACGGATGAAGTTAGCTGGGCATGGCTTCCCTAGGGGACTCAGAGAGCGCTTTGAATAACCTTGTGAAGGCCATCAGAACAATTTACCGGCATTCACTCAAGCTGATCGCCCACCCACAGGACAACACCCTCTTAAAAATAATTCGTTCGTACCCCTCTCACTCTAACCAACTTGTTTTGCTGCATATTATATACACTGTCATCAACCGATAGAAAATAGACGGGCATACCATCCTAGGTTCTCCTATTCAAACATCCAGTAAGAAAATTGGTCGAACACTATTCCATAGAATGAGAGGATACGATGAAGACTATGCACAGAAAGAATTCCACTGTTCATAAGGTTAGTTGCATGCACAGATGTTATCAGACAATACAAATGGAATATGATTGATAAGTTACCTTTTTGCCAAGAAAATAATATTCTGAAGTTCCAAATTAATTATTATTAGCAATTTAATGACATGTTGACTTATCTATCATCCACTAGTTTGTGTGACGTAAGTAGTTTGGGCTTACATTATTGACTCATGAACACTGTCCAAACACCGGTTATTAGCAAACACCACAGCCCCAAAACAAAAGTTCTCAAGCTGCCTCTAATTGGCCCACTACGAAGTGGGTAATGACAGTGAATATGGGCCACCTAAGAAATGCGCTGGGGATATTTGATCTCGAATTTCGTGCATTGTATGTGGAAATGAACAACTGACCAGGATGATCGGGCATCTTTCTGCATTTGGCGAATTTCGATTTACAGGGGACCACGAACATTCTGTGTACGATGACCCAATGTTGGGTTTTCGGTGGGTCGGAAGCTAACCACATGTGTGTACATTAATGAAGGTCGACACGGAAGATTGTGGTGTTTGCGACTGAAGTGATATTTTCGGGACACATGGTGGCAAAACCCAAACGGGATAGAGCCGTCGGTGTTAGTTAGCTTAAGCCGCTTCGTTGATTAGTTCATCCGACGTAATGTAAGGTACAGCATAGCACACAAAGGCAGAGAGAGAACAATAAGAAATATGGCTACCTGTTATGGGCTATTCCTACAATCACTAAGTCAGAACCGCTGTGCCGTAATTTGATTAGTACTCTTCAGGTGACCTCACCGAAAAGTAGGTAGGAGGAAAAGATCAGGATGTGAACAAGACGGAGAGAGATATGCACCAGAATTCGGTTTTACACCTCGACGATCCGATAGAGGTTGTGGTACGCTGTCCAAGATTCAATTGGTCAAGTGTAGAGCAACCAAAAGAAAAACTAGAGAATGAGAGGACCGGAAATTGTGATAACAGTAGGTTTCATCGATTTGCTTTTAGTTAGTTTAATCTCGTTATTCACGAGAATGTTCACTTTGGAGGGTGAGGTGCGCCAGAGGCATCTGTCAATAACCCTCTGGTAAGTACTGAGATGCCTGAACAGGGGTTTGGATGACATGTGTCCTACTACTTCCGGTGTGCGGTAGCTATCGAACAAAGCACATACCGAAATGACAAAAGGAGTGCAACAGAAGTCTAAACTGGAAGATGCTAGAACACTAAGACTGCTTCTATCCGGCGATTCGAGTTTTACACGTGTTCAGAAAAGATTCTCAAACCACAAGAGGTCTCGTTTCACTTGAAAGACACAACGCAACATTTGTTGTCGGGGATAACAAACCAAGAAGAGTGAAATGGGGCGGTTAAATAGGAAATAATTCACAGCAATGTGCCTAATTTAATACCTCCACATATTGTGAAGTGCAAAGGAAAACAGCTGTTCTATTATCACAGGTAAATACTAGCCAATCACGATAAAACATTGCCTTTCAAGAATGAAGCGGTCAACGTAAATGGTGTGCACAAGAAGCAAATTTCCAGCTGTCAGGCACGAAAATCTTCACCTGACGAATTGCGAATGACGAACTGTGGGGATTTTGTCGGCAGTGTATCATGTAACGTGACGTTCAGTTAAATCTAGTTAGAAGTATGCTTTTCAAGGTCCATTTGTTTTACTTCTCCGAGACTAATGAACCGCTATTAAACAGGTCGGTTGTCAGTTATAACCGCATCACAGAAATAAGCCATCCTTATAGATTTAAGTTTGATGGGATGATTAATTCCTGATGAGAAAGAAAATCTAAGGTATGATGAATATCTGAGTTACTAGACGATATGTATCACCATGAATGCATGTGATTAGTTTCTCAACAGCTGCCGCTTATCAGGCATGCATATTTGGTGCTCCGCTAGATCACAGTTTAGATTTTACCTATAAAAAACGCTTTGTTAATTCAAACAAGTTTTACTATTCACAGTTCACGTTTTGAAGATTTCACATGCAGATCATGGGTTAGATGCCACTAACCGAAACAAAAGAGACATAAAGGACAGTTTCTTTTCTATCTCCTGCATTAGGTTCAGCCAAAGAAGGAGTGAATTCCCAGTAGCCTGAGGATATAACAGAGCGATTGTTCCACTGAAACGCGGGTATAATGAAACAGGTATATATATACATATACCGGCGTTTCAGTGGAACAATATATAATCGGGGCACGTATTAACCGACGACATGAAATAACACTGAGTGATGTCAGGGGATCAGACAGATTGTGCTCAAGTGTGAGATAGAAACAGAAGAAAGAGGAGTTGGAAATGATGTGGAATCATTGATTGTAGCTCGGGATGCGGATGTTGGTGAGTTCTCTAGCTCGGAAAACTCACCAACACCAACGTTTGAATGAAGTAGATTTCTAACCGTAACAACCATTCCTGTCCTGGGAAAGTCTAAAAATTGTAAAAAAAAGCCACTGAATTTCAGTCCGTTGCATTTACTCGGCGGAGTGAACGATTATCCAACGGCTCCAATCTTCTATTAGCGTTCTGCACGATGCTTTAAAAAAACAAGTGTAAACATTGTGCAGTGGCTTCTTCGGTCTACTTCAATAGAACCACACCTGCCCCTAAACGTTTCTTCTCTATCGGTGTGTTTAGCCTTTCGTGAACACTTGTCTCTATTCCTCCTTCTCGCCTCTTTTGGAAGCTGCATCTTTCATGTTCCTGATTATGTACTTGAGTGGCTTAAAGATTATTTACCTAATAGGACTCAGTGCATGGAGCCTAGCAAAAATAGATCAGGTAGCAGCTGTGGAGTTCGGGAAGGTCTTTCCTGATGAGTTTCCATAACTACGGTAAATGGCCTCTCACTTAGATTTTGTGAAATTTATGTCAGATCTTGTGTTTTCCTCACGAATACAATTATTTCTGATCTAACCTAACCGATTGTCGCTTTAGAGCATCATTAGTATAATTTCAGAAGGTTCAGCGTATACAGCGACTGTCATCATCCTTTGCATTTCTGTGTTCTGCTTAACCCTTTTCTCTCCAGTGACCGTCAACTTGTAAAGCATCATCCCACTGTTTATAATCCTTTTCCGCAATTTTACTGCGTCCAAATAGCGTTTTGTCATGAGAGTTCTTCCAAGTATGAACTGATCTCTTCTACGGTAATCTATGTTTAGCACGTAGTAAAAAATACTGTTTGTCCGCATTACAGTTACTTCTTCTGCACGAGCATCTTAGCCGTTATGAGAAAAGATATCATAGGACAGTTTTTTTGTGCGTGTCGATCCTCAAATGATGCGACTTCGTTAATAGGTGATCACGATAAAGCTGAATGAATAATAACCGATATCAGTTTCACATTGGATTATGTTTTTATAAGGATAAGAATCAGTTGCGGTCCGTTTGATGTACAACCTGCCGGTATCCGCCACAGCCTTTTTAGCACGAACCAAAGCATCTGACCAGACATACGTTTCGAGGTGGAATCGGACCACGAGACAATCAATCAAACAAAGGAAAAATAATAAGCTCAATTAAAATAGGACTGTTAGACTGTATCGGCATTATTAGTCGTACAATCACAACTTTCTCCTCTCACATGTTCTGCATTGTGGCTTGTTAGACACTCATGGACTAGGCTCCACAGACAGTTAGACAAACTACTATTAGCAAACTATTTCCCGACAACAGATGTAGTTACAGAGCATAATTTTCGTTCTGGAAAATTTGTACAAATTGGTGCGTGTTGTGTTGTAGTGTCTCTTGAATAATATATATGGCAAATTGGTGAAGCGATCGGAACGAAACACAGGATAACCACCTCGGAGGAGAGAAAGAATCTTTATACAGACTGATACACTTTCATTTCAAACATTTAGTCCCTGTCATCCAATGAACATTGGAACATCTGAGAATTTAGCTTTGTTTGGGATCTGAGAGGAGCAGAAGACCACCACCACCACCACCACCACCACCAATTTTTGGCATTCACGTAGCCAAAAATAAAGGAACCGGGTGAGGCGAGATCAGTGAGAACGCTGAGACTGAACACAGTAGGCGGAAACATCCGCCGAGACCCAACCCAATGTGATCGAAAAATCAAAAGGCAAATGTGGGAACGGAATCACCTTAGAAGCAATGAGAATTGTGGGAGGGGGAAAAGCAACAGACAGACAGACAAACAATCAGAAAGGATGATATGTACAAGTCAAACGAGCCCGGTTAAAGTGAACGCGGAGATTAAGAAAGGTCGGCACGGGGACTGGTAGAATAGTTAGTTTTCAGTAGCACAATGAGCAAATGGTCGGTTAAGCATTCGACGCACATTCACACAATAAATAAATGGATGGATGGATGGTTAGAAGACTACATCAAAGTGATCGCCGATTTCACACGCATTCACACGGTCATACATCTGTGCACACACACACACACACACAAGTCTGCAACACGGGACGAACGAATACGAGCGAGGCAGCGGGTGAGTAGATGTGAGCGAAAGATCAAACGGTAATTTCATTCATTCGGGGAACTGCGAGGTGTGAATGATCAAGCCACGACGGGCTTAGATAAAAGGAAAACGGCGTGTGCAAAGTGGCGTGCATACAAGCACACTCGCTCACTCTTGCACGTGTACTACGGTACGGTTGTACGGAAAAAGTGCATGTGTAACTTGAAATTGCTCATTTTCCGATGATACAACCATGAAAGACAGTTAGTTAGGCGTTGAACAAGTTTGTTCTTGTAAGGGGTGCGAGAGAAAGGGTCAGAGGATAAAACAAGGTAAAACTCGGTTGAAATCGGTCAAATCCATACCGATTCCCCGCTTAACAATTCTGCAGCACCGGAAGGTAAGGTTAAAAGTTAACCGGACCGCATGCTTTGCNTTGTGGCGGCAGCGCCTTTAGTTCCAACTGGCCTGCACATCCCAAAGGAAACCAAACAAAATGGCTTCCCACGATGTTCTTGTGCACATAGGAACCCCACAACATGCTCGGTTTATCATCTCTGAGAGACCGTTAAAAAGGCAAAGATGTATGGTGGCGCCTTGTTACTATAATGGAGGCCATTCACAAACAAACACACAAGCGCGCGGGATGAGAACATCCGACACACACTTTGAGAAGTGAAAGCTGCTGCCATGTTTGTTACTTATTTCACTCATTAAAACCATACACGATAGATAATTCTTGTGTGCCCAGGTACGTGAAATGGGACCAGTTTGACTGCAGTTTAGTTATGTTACACACTGACGATCAGTACGAGTGCACACACACACTGGGTTTCTCGTTTTGGTCGGTTGACTCCGCGGAAGTTATTTCTTTGATACCAAGCAAATTACACCGCGCGCCAGAATAAATGAACTGTAGTCCGACAACGACAGGCTACCATCTCCATCACAATTTCTAATACCGTTACTGATACTCATCGACGCACAGACGTGAAACGTTCAGCGAGCTAGCGGTGGTCGGCATAGTGCTAACCGGTCACTGCTCGGTACGAGAATCAGAGAAGGTTGCGTAATTTTTTCCCATCTGGGTCTGTTTGTCCATGTACCCGTATACAGATGGGGCGTCCGTCGGTATAGTTCTCTTTAAAGCAGTCACTTTTCACAGTGGAGCCGACAGATTGGTCGTCGCCGGCGCCACAGTATGCCACACAAATTACACACTGTGTATCGGATACACTAACACCCTTGACGATTTCGGGCCTGACGCGGTTGTGGCGTCAAGTCGAAGTGGCGCACACACCGGCTTGAACGGCGCATGCATGGGGCTTTGCACACATGGGGCGAGGGTGAGGCAACGTGATGTTTTCTGTTTTGGGTAGCCTAAGTCGAGCCAGCTTGGACGAACAGGCCAAATCAGCTGTGTAATAAAAAACAACTAGACTAAAAGCATCGAAGGCCACATAAGCGGCAAGTGGAGATGAGAGGGAGAGGTGGTTTGATTGGGGTTGACAAAATGAAACGATAAAAATTTGAAACCAAGGGAAACGGTGAATCAGTACACAAGATAAGTTACAATCATATATTACAGTTAACTACGAAAGTCAATCAACTATGCACGGAAATAAGATGTGACAAAGATGTTGTTATAAATTATGCTGATATTGCGGAATAGCGTCAGATCTCAAATTCGGAATATATGCTGTGAACAACTTGAGTCTTTTATAGGGATCATTAAACTGAGAAGAATAATCGAGAACAAGAATTTAGGGATTAGACCAGATAGGGAAGAACAACGAAGATACCAATCTCCTCCGACTGCTCCTCCAGTCTCACTTTCGATTAAAAACAGGAAACAGAAAAGAGTTCATGTTTAGGCCACATTTCAATATGTCTCATGAGAACGATTGTTTTCAGTTGATCAGTTTTTTTCAAGACTGCAACTCGATTGCTTATGGCAAATGTAAACGTAAGGGTTTGCTCTTTTATAGAGAAACAGAAAATACGTTTTGATGAATATACGAGTATGAAAATATCTCGGCTATGGAAAGAAATAAAATGTGGCCGTGTAAAGATAGGAATCAGAGAGAAGTAGTGCTTAAGACAATTCACATGATACTCGAACATCGCGCATATGACGTTGCGAGTTCTGAGTGCAAAGCCAAGCATATGTGACACAAAGATTGTAACTCATTAGCGAGTTTGTGCTATTCAAGAATGAGAATAAACAACTGAAATCGCAGGCTGATAACAACGATAAAAAACGTGAGAGAACTCATACGGTGGCGAAGTTTGCCGGTGACCTACGCGTTCACGTTCTGCTCTTCCTAGCTCTGATTCAATTGAACTGTTTAGACATAGCAAACGTGACAACATTAATACTCAACGGTACGTGATAGTCACAAGTGATTAAAGGGAAATGTATCAAAACGTTTCTCAACAGTACCGAAGATGCGGTACATTTCCGTACATATCTTGCCTATGGATTTTACCTATCTCTAAGCTGAAGAGGTCTTGGGAAAACGGCTGTTGTGATTATCGATTACTTGAGAAATTGCACGTGTACCGACTAACACATCAAATGAAAAAGCAGAGTCGGATGGAAGTGGCACGCTATGATCATACGGGAATCGAACGCGGACGAAATGACGAATGCTACTGGTTGTGCATAAGTGGCAATAATAGAGTAAATTACTACTGGAGAGATTTTACTTTATGATTGACCAGTGTGATTCAGAGTCTTTGTCTTCCTCGAGGGCCACTGGATCGGGAAAGTATAAAGGTTAACCTGTTTCAGTTGATCAAAGGATGAATGGCGGACGATTTGCGGTAGAACGATGAGTTTTGATAACAGCGGGTGGACGAATGCATAGACAACAGAAGTAAGTAGACATTAGTCGTCAATTCATGCAAGCGTATATCTTATCATCATGATAATTAACACCTTTTAGCGTATTCTCTAGCAGTATTGAATTTATCACTAGTCACCTTAAAAAAATTTGGCCATACGTTACAAAAGAAAGGTGAGGTGATGTAAAACCAGCTGGATGATTATGAGAATAGTTAGGAATAGAGTTACTTTGGCTTAGAGATCAAGGCAACATCCAGCCAAACCTCGTATATATATATATCTGAACTGGCTATTGCCAGATATCACTCTGTTATCAACTCGTGGCCTCATTGTTTGTATATAAGAAGCCTTGTTGCATCGTATAGTTGAACTGTTCAACACGTAATGAATCCCTTCTTCCATACAAACAACTGCCATAACCAGGGAGCAAAGCGGATAAAAAAGACCCCACGTAATTCATGTTACTTTGTTAATCCAAACTCCGAGCTGTCTTCACAGTGCAGCTTGTGCACATCTTTGCTCCTGAAAATTACCGATCCGTTCACATTTTGCCTACATCGCTCCATTGAGAATAACTTTCTAGTGACAGGTACTCAGTACCGAAGTTTTCTCCGGCTGATGTGGCTCACGTGACTGCCCAAGGAATCGTTTGCTTCAGTTGTTGTCGCAGACCAGACTATTTCTATCCCGATTTTCGATGTTCATTGCACATTGTACCACAAGGTATGCACTTTTTAGTCGTCCAATCCGTAAACACAACAAACCACGTTGCCTGTAGTAGTGGAAAATCGCAGTCTCGTCAATGTGTGCAACGACCGTAATGATGCACAGAGCCAAGCAATATCAGAGTTCAAGTACAGAGTGAGGTTGTCTTTCTGTGGACAGTCTGTTCATTTCAGTCTTTCTTTTCGATTTTGATGAAAATCGACCGAGAAAGCTATGTTTCTTTTGTCACTACTCACCATTGTTGTGCTGTCAGTCTCACTCTTCTGTGTACTAACCCGAAGCTGCTTCATTTAAGCCAGTGATCAAATCGATTGTTTACTTTAAGCGTTGTCCGTGAGCAAACAAGACGACATTGTGGACATTCTGTGTATAAATTCCCAAGAAGACTACGCTAAAAAAACAGACTCCAGTACTCGTCAGTGTTTTTGAAAACATTCCTTTTTCTCAGTGCCGCCACGGAATTTCCCTCGAACCATCACCAGTCGACACAAAAATCTACCTGGATCGGATAAGTTCTCTATGAATGTGTCTTATGGAACGAAAAAACAGTCATTTTTAGTCTACCCTTCAGATATCCAAGGTAAAACAATCAAACCACTATCATACCAGCCAGCATCAAGATGAACACGGTCAAGTTCTCCATTGTCAAGTTAAATATGAACCTAAGAGAGTTCCGGAAGTTCTGTTGTTTCGGAGCTTTGAATGCTTGTTCTAGGTCCACTGATAGTTAGAACCAAAAACTGACGAGTTGCGGAACCAACCGCCTGAAATCGTTCATTTTACATCTACTGCATCAAACCAAACGACCATATTAACAGGATGGAAACAGCCTAATAACTAGATACGTGAACAAAAGTAAATAATACGGAGAAAAACCTAGACCGCCTCTCCTACTTTTCCGTGAAAATTGGTACGATGGCGAATGAAAAAGAAAATTACGTTAAATATAATCAAATCAACCAAATAAGGTCATTTTCTTCTAATTTGTTGACAGAAGAAAATACTCCCTCACTTTTCATACACTCATCTAACTAGGCGACTTTTGGGTCAGCTACAAGGAATAACAAGAAATGCATTGGTTGGGATGATTGGTCGCATGATATGATCTTTGCATCCCATAGTTATTCGGATGTTGCGGCACGCAACTTTTCTTTTCTTTACTACTGATTTGGTGAAATATAGATAAGAGAACGATTTCACATTCGGATCTATAAACGGTCATAAAAATGATGATGTGCCTTAAACGGTCGTCATGGGACCTTACACGAGAGGAAATAGTGGCTTTCAAGTATCGTAGCGATTATCGCCTCACCGATATAGAGCTTGTTTACACTATCGATACAGATGGACGATATGGGAGGGTAATGACCGGAATTAGGTGTGGAATTTAGTTCTTCATTTTAACGGTTACATAGAGAGCGAGGGGGAGTAAACGAACGAGTTGAAGCTTAACTCAAATCTCGTTCTCTAAAGTGCCTCCGAAAGCCTCAGTATGGTCCGGGGTAGGTGTCTAGGGCTGCGGAAGGTCACTCTTCCCTTGCATCTCGCAAAATGCTCCCATAAGACCAAGAGTCCCGAATAGCCTCTGCTGAGGAAGCCTTACTCACTGCCTTCTTGTGACGGAGGTGTTTCCCACCAAAGTGAGAGGACGAAAAGCCAACACTCGGGGCTATAAACGGATTGGTGAATCACTGGCAGTACACCTGGGGGAGTTGTTTAAAAACCCTGTTTCCAATCCAACCAAGAAGAGGCGTACGAACCACACGTACGCCTCCCTGATTGTGGCAATGGTCAACGGCTCAATTGGGCATCGAGGTGTATTGAGCACCTTGGACGTTTGACCCGGTCCAAAGGGCGTATGATCTGATGAACTGGACACCGGCCCCCAATGGACTGCGGTTTTTGCACACCACCCCGCTGCCTTGCGGGTCAGGCTTTGGCTAGCCAAAAGCTCCAATTGTGGATTGCCCAAGCAAATTCACTTGCGTTGGCCTGGGCAGCCTGGTAGTATTCAGCCCACAAGCCAATGATGGAACGTTTTTCTTTTTTATAAAGATGATTGTACCATGATTTGCTTGGTGCACAGTCTGGTTTCCGACAAGTGTGAAATAAAAAAGTAGTATACTCAACGTTCAGGAAATTGCTTCTGGGAGTTATTGTAGTTGGATGGCAGAATAACATTAAAGCACCATAAATGACAACTTTACAGTGACCCATGGTGTCGTGGAATCAGTTCAATACGGCTCAGTTTCCACAACCATTAACCATGCACTATCGTGCGTCGGTTTTGGTTGCCCATTTGGATGAACATAAGGAGAACGTCAGGAAAGGTTAAAAGTAGGCTCGAAGAGACAATTTCGGGTTTCGGTGCACCACTTTTGCAGAGAAATCGACAAGATGCACGAAAGCCACCGTTTAAGACACCCAGCCATATCACTCAGTATCTCTAAAATCGGGTACGATCATCCCGATGTCCCATCTGGGGAGCCTAACGGGGCCTATGTGACCCACACTCATGGTTAGGGTTTTCATACCCTCATGCCAGGTCTGAGCTTAACCACCATTGACTTTCTTCCACCCACTACCTGCCTCGGCGAACATCGCTCGCCGTGGCAACCTATCTCGTGACATGTGTAACACATGTCCCAATCAACGTAGTCCATGGAGATCGACCACTTGCTCCAGTGGGCGACCGCATTTACCTGAAACTGCGCTTAACCTCAGCATTGCTCGTCCGGTTGCCCCATCAGACTCGTACAATGCTGCTTAGACAGCGGTGTTCAAACACCGACAGTCTATCTTTATCCTGTTTCCTTATTGGTCAAGTTTCTGTGCCGTATAGCAGAACTGTCGCGGCATACACTCGGCCCTTCACAGACAGCCGGATGTTGCGACGGCGCCACAGATGTCTCAAGTTAGCAAATGCCAGCTGAGCCTTCTGTATGCGAGCAGACACTTCATTTGTGATCCGTCCACCGGGTGAGATATAGCTGCCCAAATGACAAAACTTATCCACCTGCTCTATTACTTCCCCAGGTAGAATGGGGCTGGGTGCAGGACCAACCCAGTCTTGTAATAACATTTTACACTTTGGAGGTGCAAAACGCATACCAAACCTGGTTACACTAGCACTCAAACTACCCAGAAAGGCTTGTAACTTACCTGGATCTTCAATTGGTGGCACAATGTCGTCTGCATACTTCGGATCAGACAGCCTGCCACTTGGAAGTAAATTGATACCGCTATCCTCACACGAGGAAAGGGCTGTTTCCATAGTCAAATCTATCACAAAGTTAAATAGAAAAGGAGAAAGAGGGTAACCCTGTCGAACACCACTTTCCGTGAACTGGGGCCGTAAGCTCAGACTCGGCTTCGGCTATTAGCATAAAGGGATTGCAATATTGAAATAAATGCCTCGGGCACATCTTTTAGAGAAAGGCAGCGCCAGAATTTGAGGCGATCGACTGAATCGAAAGCCGCTTTCAGATCTAGGAAGACAGAGATGGTGGGTCTACGAAAAGAATGCCGGGTCCAGAATTTGGTGCAGAGTGAAGATGTGGTCGATACAACCTTGACCGGGTCTAAACCCAGCCTGGTTCTCACGGCGAAGATGTGGTCGATACAACCTCGACCGGGTCTAAAACCAGCCTGGTTCTCACGCGTGAAAAGCCGCTTTCAGATCTAGGAAGACAGAGATGGTGGGTCTACGAAAAGAATGCCGGTGCTCCAGAATTTGACGCAGAGTGAAGAGAGGTGGTGGGTCTACGAAAAGAATGCCGGTGCTCCAGAATTTGGCGCAGAGTGAAGATGTGGTCGACTGGGTCTAAAACTAGCCTGGTTCTCACACGTCCACCGTTTACGTGCGGCAGACAATCGACGAAGTATGGTCTCCGCGAGAAGTTTAGAGACGATGTTGATTAAACTAATTCCTCTGTGGTTTTCACAGGAGGATCTATCACCTTTCTTGTAAATCAGTAAACTAATTCCTCTGTGGTTTTCACAGGAGGATCTGTCACCTTTCTTGTAAATCGGTATAACTGGAACCTCTTACCTTTCCCATATTGAACCCAAGAGTTTTTGTCAACTCCAAGACCAATGCTGAGCCTCCATCCTTAAACGCTGATGGGAACAGCCCATCTGGACCAGAGGCCTTATGCCTTTTGAGATACGCTATTTCCCGAGAAACTTCCATTTCAGATGGAGGACTAGCATCAACTGGAAGTATTTGTCCAATCGAGACGGAGAGTGAAAGATAAGATGCCGATGGGGACCAGTTGAACTGAGCCTTGAAGTGTTCAGCCTAACGGTCAAAACGGCGTTGCTAATCGTGAATCAGTGTGCCATCGGATTCCCTAATTACCTCACTTACGCCTATTTTCCTAGGACCCGTATTCCTAATTAGGTGGAAGAGATTGCGATTACCAATAGCCGGGGCCTTCTCCATCTCTTTACACTTTTCTGCCCACCACTTCTTGCGGTCATTCCTCAGACTCTTGATGAGGTGACGATTTGACTGCAACCGTGCTGGCACGGTAGTTCTATGGGGTTCGTACAGATTATTGGTTCTATGCGTGTATAAATCAGCGTTAGCAGTTCCAGTCTATTGCTTCCTATTAGTATGTTACCAAGAAAACAATAGAGCTATATTACACATCAAGGTGAGTTCATGATATCAGATATAACGGATGATGTAAATAAACCAATCTGATACTGACAAGCAGTTTTCGTCAATTACTCGTCCTCAAGGTTGGAGGCGCATCCGTACTTTCGGAGCGAGCAAAACTCATGTATAACTAAGGGAAACCCAACTAGTTCGAGGAACGGTGTGAATCGGTTGTGATAACGATTCACTAGAATAAGGGTAAATTTTTGCGTGAAAACCAGTGGAATTATCTTGGTAAATTTTTCCTGGAAGGTTCTTGCTGATGTCTCACTCCGTCGATTACTTGAGAACTTGGCTAGTTTTAAAGTAGGATCAGGACGCATCGATCACATCTTCACCCTCCGTCAAATTCTTAAATACAGACATCGCTTTCGTGGAACCACTATTTCTATCGTTCTTGATCTAAAAGCGGCCCACGATTCTGTCGATTGCATCATACTCTGACGCTGCTTTTCCCTGAAGAGTATGCCCAGGAAGTTTATTTGTGTACTGTGATTTCTGTACAGCAACCCAAGTCGAGTTTGAACTTGGGATTCCTTTTTACCTGAGTTTATCAGTTAAAGCAGAATTCTCTAGGGCGGCTCTTCGTTTTGTTTGTAACCCGATAGTAAATTTGATTTTAGAATGTGACCCTGTCTTCATGCAGGGATTGTGTTCATATTTTTCTCGGTGGTTTTTTGTCTTGTTGAGAGTTCGCAAATGACACTGTACTGATAAGCAAAGATAAAGGCAAGTTGGAAGCTTTTCTGGATGGTTTGAGCGATAGTGTAACCGTTTTCGGCATATGTTTTTTGCACCTTCTAAGTGTAAAATTTCGTTACCTGACTGGGTTGGTTCACCTCTCAACTACACTACAAATGAAAACGACAGAATTTGGAAAAGATTTGCCGTTTGAGCATCCACATCTCACCTAGAGGACCAACATGGATCAAGTGTCTGTACGCATACAGACGGCTCTGTTGGTGTTTGACAGCCTGGGACATCTGGACCCTAGTCGCGGAGGCTCGAGTGCATGTTGCAGCAATTACTGTTGCAGAGTGCAGAAACTTGGTCGTTACGGGAACAAGATACATATATTGGCGTTGGTGAGTATTGTTAGCAGACGTTCCGTAGCCTAGCTTGGCTTGCCGGTGTATTGGCATCTTGGACGTTCGACCCTGTCCAAAGGGCGTATGATCCGATGGATTGGACACCGGCTTCTAATGGGCTGCGGTTTTGACGCACCGCCCCACTGCCTTGCGGGTCAAGCTTGGGCTAACCGAAGGCTCCGGTTGTAAATTCCCTAAGAAAATTCATCTGCCTTGGCCCGAGCAACCTGGCAGTATCGCGCCCACGAGCAAACCTTGAATCCTTTTTATAAAGATCAGTGTACCGTGAGTTGTTTGGCACACGGTCTGAACTCAGACATGTGTGAAAAAAACAAGAGATTTATGAGGTGAGATCGCACTCACGGATGTCAGGAAAAGCAAATGATCATGAGCAAACATCAGATGCAAGGTCGCAACGCAATGTCTGATCGCATTATCAATGCCTAAAGTGGAAGGAAACCCTCAATCACGTCTTTTTCTTGAATGTCTGGTCAATTCCACGAAGGGTGCACTATAATTAACGGTTGGGGATATGGTATGATATGGGTGTGCCGTAAAAAGTGGGAGCTTGTGCATTTGCTAACTTTCTAAGCATGTGTATTTTACCTTCAGTAGGCATCTCGTGGTCACTCTCAAATGTTTATTTTTGCTTCGTTTTTCTTCTAATCTTAGAGAAAGCGAAAAAAGTAATCGACAGAAGTGTAAAGTTATTGCACTGAGCTATTCTAGATTATAAGTGGAAAAAGGTACTTCTTGGCCATTTTATTTGCTAAGCGCTGAAAAAGGTGACTAACGAACTGTGACCGGTGACATTGAACGAAGCTAAACAAAACAGGATATGACAGTAATCTGATCGACCTATCCTCTACTCAAGGCCTCCCACTCAGGCTGCTTTGGTATTTAAACGAAGAGTGACAACACCGTTAGCTCAGAGAGATTGCTGGGAAAAGAAAATCACTCCAGGATGAATAATGACTCTGAAGTTCATTTCAGTTGAAACAGCCGATGATGCTGCACAACAATCTTTTGGTGTTGGTGTATGCCTATATTAATACAACTGGAAAACGAAAATAAAATCAGAACAAAATATAGGTGTGAGCGGAGTCGATGAACTCCAGAAATCAAATGAAACAAATAACGAACGTTATTCTGCGCGACACAGTAGCCTTAGATTGATCCACGATTTGATTGGCTAGAGTAAACACTGGGGCAAGAAATCCGTGGAAACACGTTTTTCAAGTAGTCGAAACGTGGCACAGGTTTTCTCCCAGACCAAGTACGAGGAACTCGAAACATAAATACTAACCAATAGGGGGCCAGAGTAACTCAAAACAGCAGCTTTCAATTCAGCAGAATGGATACTGCATCGATTAAGTCTAACGGCTGTTATTCATGTTGAATTGTTGACACAACGCTTGTTTGGAAGCCGGTGATGTATACAGTATTGCATTATTTACCGTTTACCAGTGTTATGAAACCTTAAATAAACACGCATTCAAGATTACGTCACACGGACATCATCTTTTGTGATTACTGGAATTGAAAACGATATCTTGTGTTATAGGCAAGCTTTCATCGGCACAATAGTTAAAAAAAAACAGGAGCTATCAAAGCAACCAGAATCTCCTAGTCATGTTATCTATTTTCTCGATCTTTAGTCTAGAGTACAAAATATTGAGCAAATGTATTGAAAACACAAAAGGATGAAGTAATAAAGCAACAACAATGGAGTTCTTGTAATTTTTATAAAGTTGCACCTTCAAAAATCGAAATGGCAGTCCGGTTGTGTACTCTGTTTATTTTCCCCTACCTACCTCAGAACAGGCCTACTCCTCACCACCATACGTTCCCTTAATGGCTTGGTAGTACTTTGGACTTAGTTGAACTCTGTTTGCAGCTGATTCTACGTATTGGATTTGAGAGATTTTCTCTCGAAAGCAATATTTTGAAGTAGAATCTTACTATTTTCGGTGAATAAGGACAACAAAGATGATGGGCATGACGATAATTTGACGATAATAAGGGACCAATATTATCTCCCGACCAAAATTTCAGGGCTTACTGGGGGCGCGCAATTGTTCGATCTCTCACCTTAAAACTTCGGTGGGGATTCACTTAAGATAGTTGTTTTGTAATCTTGGCTAAAGGAGAAGCAAGCTTCCAAATTTAGCTGTTTTCCTTAACTTACTAGCTTTCGATTTCGATGTACTTTCGATAGTCTTTTGTTGCAGTATTATCTGAAAATAAAACACCCTAGGATTATCCTTCATTCAGTGGCATTGATGTTTCTCTGATAAATCAGCAAACTGAACAAGTGAAACGCTCAATATCGAGTTATTTATGGGAATAACTGATCGCACAGAAAGCTCACGGAAACAAACTCTGGTAGACAAGATAGTTTGTGAATTTATTGGTCATAATAATAATAATAATAGAGAGCCCGACGAAAAGGAAACAGGAGTTTGAACAATTCCATTTACATACCCATATTAAGAGTAACCGCCTTGGATGAATTACATGGCAGTTAGTAACTATCTACACAGCTTCACCATTCCTAGCGCGAAAACTACTGAATTCCTTGACACTGAGATATTCGGTTTTGGAAGCTATCTGATATGGTTTGCTAAGTTACATGATTGTACAAACTAGCAAACCTGTAGGATTTACTCATCTGTTTGAAACGAATTACACCGATTTCGAAAGTAGAGTGAGCCGGTGCAGGCAAAGTTGTAAACTGTTGAACAAAAAGTTAATAGTAATACATCTTTACATACTGGAACAAGCGACTAAATCAACAGCATTTTAAATCAGTAAGATTCGAAGCAATTGGCTAGCTTCTATTTCATGTAATATCTCCAGAAACTCAATAAATAGTTACCTTCAGCGATTCAAACAAGTAGTTACAGTGCTTCATCTTATTGAGTCAGTATTGTTGAGAGGAGAATATTTTGATATACAGTTTAAGCAATAAGTAAACAAAATATTTTCAAGGCGTCCCATGAACATATACTAAAGTAACTGTTTGACTCACTTGAATTAACTGAGATTTGGTTGCATTGTTGCCACACGTAAGGTTTCCTAATATTCCAAGGATGCAACGAGAAACAGAATACTGGTCTTTAAGCTCTCCAGCACACGATGAAGATTGTATTGAGAGTAAAACGCTTTGCAATTGTGAATGGACCTGTTCAATGATCGAGGAAATAATGTCAAAATTAAGTCTGTCAATAGCTATATCGGAAAGATTCCGCAAAGTCCACAAGACATTTGCTGTGAGCCTCAGAGACCCTTTGGCAACGCAGTGTGTGAAGAAAGTGCAGGAGGGATCCTGTGTTAGTATTTCCAGTTTTGCTGGCATCCAAGCAGATAAAACGCGAAGTAATCTAGTTGAGGTCCACAATACCTTTTCATATCCGGATGACATGATAAGATTCAACAATGACGATATTCCGCGCTCTTCAAGAAAAGTTTTCTTTGTGGCTTCATGGCCATATGCCAGAATTTGAAGACAGTCACAGAGAACCGTCATAAACTTTGGATTGATTTCATCGGGCTGCGTCTTGTTTTTGGTTTTGTGCTTTGTCTCCAAAGATGCGTTGAAGTTTACAGCGAAGTTCAACAACCGAACAAGGTGACTAACGACCCAGGATTGTTGAATCATCGCTCGACCAGAATTTCTCACGAGTAACAGATTATGAATAGTGGTGACAGTATAATATAGCACTGATTCAACAGGGCTAGTCAGAAAATGCGCTAGGATATTCACACCACCAGAGTTGAGTATAAAATCAACACCGTCGGGAGTATGTGATAAATAATGCATTATTCCGCTGAGAAAATGCATGACTTGCAGGTTTTTGCATGACACACAAACTATTGGAAACACGTTTGATATAATATCGGGACAAGATTGTATAAGCACGGTACTGAAACCCGATTTGCACAATTGAAATAGGTAGGCGGAAGCGTTGACAACACATTCATCATCAGNCCTGCTGATAATCAAGCTGGAAAGAATATTCATTGGAAGGAGGATAATATTCATCCCTATATTCACCATCAAAAGGGGAGATGCTAATATCCGATCCAGTTTGATTGCTGGAGCTGAGTCCAGAATCTAGGGTGTAGGATGAGCTACTCTCACTCAAAAGACTGGGAGATGAATTGAAGTCCATCTCAAGTTCATCTTCCGAGTCTGATAAAATTCTTGGTCTCAACTCCATCTTCGACACATGAAAGCA
Source organism: Echinostoma caproni (assembly GCA_900618425.1). Taxonomy (NCBI): domain Eukaryota; kingdom Metazoa; phylum Platyhelminthes; class Trematoda; order Plagiorchiida; family Echinostomatidae; genus Echinostoma; species Echinostoma caproni. The sequence goes on from UZAN01046097.1 coordinate 28,622, forward strand.
GCAATCGACAAATTATTTGAATCTGTTTCAAGGTCAAGGTCATCTAAATCAGTCGAAATTTCAAATTTCAGTTGTCTTGAAGTCATGAAGTGATTCACGGGTTCGAGGCTGTTACCCAAATGTCCCGGGTCCTTGAAAGGTATCTGCGTTTTCTTTTGGTTTGAATTACTTCTACAACAGAGAGTACTGAAAAAGGATTAGTAGGGTTCCCCGCTCGAGGCGAGAAATAAAATGAAGACTTAGGAACTCTTATATACTTCAAAATGTTTTTTTTCTTCTTATTGGGGAAGAGTAGATAAACCTTGGTGGCCGTCAAGACGAAGTTTGAAGACCGCCTTGCTGGGGGCGCTGACTATCCCTTCTTGGAAGCGCATTCCATAAGGATATCACCCGGAAGGTGTAAAATGAGTTACGTAGAGTGGTTCTCGGACGGGGCTTGAAGATTATTTTGCTGTGACCACGGGTAGGCTGAGGATCAGCCATGACAAAAAATGTTTCGGTCGTGCCCCTTGTCGAAGAGATGGTAGAGGAGAAATAGGTCTCCTCGGATGCGTCTGATTTCTAGCGGATAAAGACCCAGTTGTTGGAGCCGTGTTGGGTAGGGGAAGTCCCTGAGTCCATAAATGGATTTTTTAGCGGCTCGCTGGACGCGCTCAAGGCAGTCACGATCTTGGATGAGGCCAGAGTGGGCAACTTGGCTTTCATATTCTAAGAGAGGGCGGATGTACGTTCCGTAAATAAAAGGAAAGTCATCCATACGAATACGGGGGAAACATCTTTTGATGTGGTTCAGGAATCGAAAAGCGATCTTACTGGCTAAATGGTTATGATAAGAGAAAGACAGATTGTTGTTTAACCAGAAACCAAGAACTTTGTATTGGTCCACTTCGGGTAGTAGGTGGGTACCTTCTATCGTAAAAGGGTGAAAAGGGTGACCATTGAACGACATCCCAACACACTTCTCATTGTTGATTGGAAGATTCCAATCCAGTGACCAGCGTTTGGTGGCATCAATTGAAGCCTGTAAAAGAGAGGCGTCTGTATCTCAGATGGTGACATCATCGGCGTACAGCGCAATCCTTGATGACACTACATCGGGTAGGTCATTTATATAAATGAGGAAGAGGATGGGTCCTAGAACAGAACCTCGAGGAACACCGGCCATAATTGGGCTGGGCTGAGATGAAGATTTGCCAACACGAACAGTTAATGAGCGATTTGAGAGGAAGCTTTGATTAAGAGTAAGCAAGGGGTCTACAATGCCAGGTGCCGCAAGTTTGTGGAAAAGGGAGATGAGTGGGACCCTGTCAAAAGCCTTCGCGAAGTCAATGAAAACGGCGTGAGAGATCTTGCCGGAGTCGTATGCTTTAGGCAGGCTATTTATAACAGCCAGCAAATTGGTGATGCTGACCTTTCAGGTAGAAAACCGTGCTGGAAACGAGAAAAAAGGTTACTGTTCCTAAGATGCTTCAGAATTTAATCTTCTATACGACGCTCGAAAATTTTACTGGAGATGCTGGTTAGGGAAATGGGACGGTAGCTAACAGGGAAGTGGTTTCCTCTTCCATACTGCGTTGGAAGAGAACAATGTACGGGGAAGCTAGTATACCAGCTGACTAAA
>UZAN01046098.1:0-22464 GCA_900618425.1 Echinostoma caproni
CCCGTTTGGCGCGATATCTTCTCCCTTCTGTGCAAACTTCGCGTTGAAAACGACCGTGAAAAAATTTTCTCAGCATTTCGAAACCCCGGTGGGCTCCTGTGTTGAACATAATTTTATGTGGACGCCTTCCTGGGATCCTTTGATAGCATGGAGGAAGCAGTTTGACACATTAGGGATCTATCCAAGTTACTGCTCATGGGAGGGTTCAAGTTGACCGAGTGGATGTTCAACAGTCGTCATGCAATCGATTTGGACCCAGAGAGCTTTGCTGTCGATTGCATATTTACTCTCGCGGCTAGTCATACTTAACCGTACATATATATTAGGTTGTCGAACCGATTACAAAAATCCGATCCGAAAACGCCTAGGAGAAAAAATACGTTGGAAAAACAAAAATGAAAAAACTAATAAAAAGTAACCGGTAAACAACAAACTAGAAATAGATATAATCTAAAATTATATGAACGAAAGCAGATCCGTAAAAATATACGTGTGAACACTTTACTGGAAACGTGACCTAAAGAAGTTAAAATTTTTCCGAAAAATATTTCCAAAGTGAATAAAACAAAATAAGAGGGCTCTCCAATTTATAGGCGCTGGTTTAGTGACCCGATGGTTGCTGCTATTCGTCAGAGCTTGTCACAAATGTTTGCTCACTTTTGTTCTGGAGATCCATCTCAAGAAGAAACAGAACCAAGGATTAAGATTGTATAAAATGATATATTCTGAAACTTCCGAAAGGTTGAAAGTACGTTTGGCTAGGCCTAGGCTGTTATTTTAGCAACGGCAGTAAAAACCTTAAAGTAGATCTGATCAATGCAAGGAAAGAGTGCGATACAGAACTGACCCTGGGGAATTGTGTTGATGTGGTTTTTTCAGCTCATTAAAAGCACGATAATAGTTCAAGTAAAACTTAATTTGGGAAGTGTCCAAGTTGCTATATCTAGTGAAGAAACTTCCTCTAGAAGATCGATATCGCCAACTAATGGCGATGCGTGCTAAATCTCGACGGTACACTTGATTGACTTTGTTTATTTATTTGCTTTATTTGTACTCTACTTGTTTTATCGCAACCTGAGCGCTCACATTTGACTCGTTCTTGTGCAGCGTGGCGGTGAGTGTGCTGTTCTTATCCAGACTCATTTTCTTCCTTTCAGATTTGTTGAATTACGCTCACGGTAACACTTGGATCTTGTTTTCAAGTTGTTTTGAGATCACTTGAGGTCTGCACATATTTATTTGCTTATTTGATCGTTTGTTATTGCATTACCGTAGAAACTTGCTGTATCATTCATTTTGTTGACGTTTTGGGATCCGAATTCGGCCACGCGTTTCTCATTGCTCTACCCGGGAGGCAGTTCGTAAGAGTCCATCTCCGTCTGTATCGACTGCATCGATGATGCCTATGAGCCATTTGTCACGCGTTGTAGTTTTAGATGCTACCAATACGATGTCGTCTGTTTTGAAATTGCGATGCTTTGAAAGCCACTTTTGTCGCTTTTGCAGGGTTGGTATGAATTCCCTTATCCATCGACGCCAGAAGTTATTAGCGAAGGGATTCAGTTGTCTCCACCGTATAGTGTAACTCTCCGTCATTGTGATACCTTCTAGGTTTTGATTATTGTCTGTCAACAGCAATAAACTGTTCGGAGACAGTGTTTTCCTTTCCTTATCATTTGATAATCACGGCACTAGTGGTCGGCTATTCAATATCCTTTTGACTTCTACAAAAGAAGTTGACAACACTTCCTCGTGAATTAACTGCTTTTTTGTCAACACAAGCAGTAACCTGCGCACGGAGCGGATCATCCTTTCCCATACGCCTCCCCTATAACTTGAGGAAGGAGGGTTAAATGACCATCTTATTCACGCAAGACAGTCGTTAATCTTGTGTCCATTCCAGCATTTAATTGTATCCTTTAGTTCTGGTACTGCATTTGATCTGTTATCACTATAAATCTCTGAAGGTCTTCTTCGTCCACCGATGCACCTCAACAGACACAGGATTAACGAATCCGTATTGAGACTGCCAGCTATCTCTAAGTGCACAACTTAGGTCCATAAACACGTAAACACGCATCCATATTTCTTTTCCAAATCACAACCCTTTCGAACAAACAGAGGTCCAAAATACTTATCTCCTACTGAGTTAAAACAGCACCAACCATTCTGAATCCTACATAGCAGTGAGGGAGCTATCCTCTGCTGACCTGCAGAAGCTACCATTTTCCGGCATACTAATCATTGACCTATTACTCGCTTTGCTGCACTAATCCCCTTGACAATCCAATATTCTTTACGGATCGTTGACAAAAAGTGTGACGTACCCCTGTGTCCTTCTCTACTATGATAGTGGTGAACAATAAGATCAGTCATATAATGCCAACTGGGTGGGATCACCAGATGCTTGAAATGGGATGAGTAGTTTGCGTAACTAAGTCGCCCATCGACACAAAGCAAGCCACCTATCATAACTGGACAAAGCTTCCTAAAAGAATGCACCGTACCTCCGTTTCGTGCTTCTTGAAGTTTGCCTGTAATGTTGACCGACCATATGTTTCATTCTGTACCATTCGTAAAATCTTCCATCGTCTATTTCTTCGACCGAGAGGTTGTATACGCTCAAGGTATTTTCGTTTCTCGACAAATGCATAGTTCTAATGTAACAGATGAAACAAATAATCCATGCAACTAACTTTAAAACTTTTGGCCATTGAGAATAACGATGCAAAGCTGTTATAAGTTTGTTGACGAAATAGCTGTGTTTTATTCATCTCCACGCCATTCGGTGGACCGATGATAGAGATGAAGCTTGTGAAATATAGCTCTGTAAGAGCATGGCCCCTCTAACCATGTCTCCAGTTTTCTTTTTGTTAATATACTTCTCGAAGTAAGAGCAGCAATATTTTGTGACGCCATTGGGACACCGTGGAGTACTGATGGATGATTGCTGATCGATTGGCAACAAATGTACTAAAATGTGTTGAATTATTTTCTATATAATATTTGACAATCATTGAATCCTTCTAGTACTACACCTTGCTGAACATCTCCGATAGACCCCTTTTTTATCAGCTCTCCTATCTTGATTCCGAGGACTGCCGCAGACAGTTCCAGTCACGGTATGGATACGGGTTTGATAAGTGCCACTCGAGATTTACTGAATAGCAAAACGCTGTAAGCCGGTTTTCGTGCTGGAACACACCACGCGTAGGCGACAGCTCCATAACCCGTCGCGGATGCATCACAGAAAACATGCAACTCTGTTCTCCCTCCTTGAAGTCTTGAAGTGTATCACGGATTCGAGTCTAAGCACAATGGTGCCGGATCTTTGAAAATTGTCGGTTTTTGATTGATCGGTATATCCATCCGACGAGGATTTGAGAGCACAACCAGCTAGTGAGGGTGATTAACATGGGGATTCAGGTAATTGAAAGGAAGAACGTGAAAACGAAGAGGAGAGGGGAGGCGTGCAATATCTGCTTGCATTACACAAATATGTGCATCCGGATAGTAACTACATTTTTGCATGCACGTAAAGAAAATGTGATATAATGCATGCTTAGAAATACTAGGAAGTTTATGATGCATAATTTTCAAAAGGTTTTCTGTTTTGTTTAGTTTTTGCTTGGGTTTTGCTTTTGTTCTTTCGCTTTGATTTTCATATGCACAAAAATACATAGCAACAACTAAATTATGACTCAGTACAGTCAGGATAATTGCATTTAAAACAAGAACGTGGTGGATGGAGAGATAGGTGAACAGATCGAGAGGGAGTAACAATTATAAATTAGTTTTAGCGTGTTTAGGACTAAAGAAGATATCGAGCTTGNTTGAATATGATTTTTGAAGGCGCGTTAACAACCTCCTGCTGGAGCCAGTTCCATAAAGAAATGACTGTATGAGCACAGAACCATTGACGAACTCGGGTGCAGGGCCGAGGCTTAAATAACTCTTTGCTGTGACCACGAAGAGTATCTAAGTGACAGGGGGTGCAAAACTGGTTGGCGGTGCCCGTGTAGATTAAGTGGCAATGAATGAAAAGGTCCGCTCGAATGCGGCGGGTATTCAAGGGATAACAGTCTAATGTGGTGACATGGGTGGGGTATGGGACATGGGAGAGACCTGAATCAAGCTTTGTGGCTGCTCGGTGANGAACTCGTTTGAGGGAGTTACGATCACCCACAATCCCAGAGCACGCAATTTGAGCTCCGTATTTTAATGGCGGTCTTACCATATAAGAGTTGAAAGCCTTTATCAAAGCGAGGGAAGGAGTGCTTGATAAAGTTGAGTAACTCAAAAGCCTCTCTTAGGGTTTTTGCTGGTAACAGGAAGAAGATAGAGATTTTGTTATCCAAGAGCGAAGGATCTTATGCTGGTTGACAGTCTCAAACTGAGATGTGTTGCACACATTGAAGATGCGCGAAGCTCCTGCCAAAGGACATACACATTTGTCATCATTTATTGGTAGGCTTCATGCTTTGGTTATATCCATGGCTGCCTGCACTGATGATGTGTTACTCTCCCAGATTGTAACGTCGTCAGCATAGATAGCATGTGAACTGCGATTTTGTCCGGAAGGTCATTTGTGTATAAGATGAAAAGGAGTGGAACTAGGACGGATCCCTGTGGAACACCCATTGTCATTGGGGAAGAGTTGGAGAGAGGTTCGTGTTCTAAGAGAGAGGAAGCGCCAGGATAGAAAGCTTCTTAGAAGATGAAGAAGCCTGCCGGTAATGCCATACATTTCTAGATTGTGCGCTGGTGAAGAATGCGGTACTCGATCAAAAGCTTTGGCAAAATTTATGAAGATTGCGTGTGAGATTTTACCATCAGCATAGGTCTTGGCTAGACTTTCCATGACATAATAATAATAAGTGTATATTTCACGGAGCTCCGTGAAGCATGCATAGGCATGATCAGATGTACAACATAATCATTCATATAGGAGAAGCCCAAAAAACCTCTGAAGGTGGCAGTAAACATAATTATAAATGGAACACAAAGTGGACAATGTATCAGAGAAAAAGGTTCGGGATGGCAGAGTGCTCTAAAAAAGCAAGTCGGTGGAAGTAGGATAAAAAAACAAGAAATGCTATACCGAATGAATGATGACATGACTGGAAATACGGCAATCAGTGAGTGAAATAACAGTAGGCGGCCTGCAGATCGTTGGACGGGAATAGACGGAAACCGACACAAGAGAGGATAGGATGAAGCATAACATAGTAAAATTGTCATAGAATATATATGCACTGCACGTAGTGAAACAGATGAGTTCCGTAGGGTCTTGATCAGTGGTCTCAGGGGCTCCGATCAGCAATGGATTGTTTTGGGTTATTTACGTCATTTAGGCATTGGTCGCTATGGTGATGAATGATCTGCCAGGAACAAAGCCGTGTTGAAAAGGAGAAAGGTTGTTTTCCTTCAGATGTTCAATAATACGTCTCTCAATGAGACGTTTAAAACTTTTGCTAGGGACGCTTGTTAGACTTATAGGTCTGTAGCTGCTCGCGTGAGGCAGAAGTCCCTTTCTGTATGTTGGTGATATGATTGCCTATTTCCGGGTATCAGAGAATCCACCTTTATCTAGACAGTTCTGGAACAGCTGCCCGTAATGTGGGACTAGTACAGCTGCAGTCTCTTTGAGTATTCTGGGATGAACCTCGTCTGAGCCCATCGTGCCACTAGGGTTTAGTGACTTTGGACGTTTCAGTACTTCTTCGCCCTTAACAATGAAGTCTTCTTGAGATCCTAATCACTTCCAGATATTTAACAAAGCGTACCCAGCTTTCTCAATACTAGCATCTGCTTCACTGAAAGGTTGGTCCCACCCCATTTTGAATTTACACAATCTTTGCAACAATTGCTTTGCAGGGAGGCATAGAGGGGCTTCCAGAACTAGCAGGTCAAACCAGGAACTTACGCTGGATAATATGCCTCTTCTTGTCACCGGCTTATCTAGTAACTGCAACTGGAACGTAAAAACATCCCTTTTTTGTCCCACTGCACACCCAAAGCTCTTTGGAATCAAATTGAGGCAGTTGAACTAGGTTGGTACTCGTGCCGTCTTCCGAGAGGGATTCTGCAAGTTCAGGTGAATTAGATGATTACTTTTTCAGTTCAATTATTTCCTTCGCGAAACGTAAGGCTTCATCACATGTCGTGGACGATGCGAGACAGTCATCAACGTAGAAGTTTTCTCTGTATTTTAGTACCGCACGCCTACAACCACTATCGAATTCTCATGCAGCCTGTTCAGGGCAAAATTAGCACAGAAGGCGGAGAAGTTGCGCAAAACAAGTGAGCTGTCATTTGGTATTCCTCGGGATCCTCGAGTGGGCCGCCCTGTGACCACCGGAGAAACCTCAAAGCGACTCTATCATGTTTTGGCACCTTCACTTGCATAAACATCTCTTTTATGTCGGCTGTAACAGCTACACGTTCTTTACGGAAGCGCAAAAGTATACCCACTAAATTTGTAGTGGTGTCTGGACCTTGATAAAACATATCATTCAACGATTGCCCCTTGTGTTCCGCCACATAATCCAAAAATATACGCAGCTTTTCCGGCTTTTTTTGGTTCAGAACTACACGATGTGTGAGCTACCAACGCGGATGAAAGTCATGGTTTAACTATTCCCCTGGGACTGGCACGGCATATCCCTTCTCTATAGTCATCTTCATAATCTGTGCGTAAAGGAACTGTAGAGCTTCGTCATTGATTTAGCACCGCTTCAAGCTGTTCAACCTCGAGAGCGCTGACGCGTAGATTTCCATGTCGGTATTGACACCATTCTTCCGTGGCTGAGGGATTACACAGTGCCCATCAACGAACATTGTACCCGACACTACAATGGCGATGGCCTCCGTGTGGTTTGCGTAAATGCCTTGATCTCATAACTGGGCGTCTGCCAATTCTGTATTATACATTGGCATTAACTGATGCATTAAATTTGTGTCTTCTGCAACCAAGCACTTGACTGATTTCATTTCATACAACGCGAAAATTGAAGGCTTAAAACTCACCCAACCGAACTGCATAAGGATTCTTTCGATTGTCGAGCCTTTGATCGAGTACCCAATTCGCCTCCGGTATGTCGTAACCAATTAATAGCGGAACTTCTCCATCAATGTATTTCACTGGAAGGTATGCCAAATGGGACCATCTCTTCATCCTTTCAGAGATGTCTCTAACCAGCTTATGAACGGGTAATTCTGTTATAACCACGGCTTGCTCCTCACATACTGGTTCCGTTTCACTTAGAGGCAGTACCTGAAAACCACCGCTGACAAAATTCGCCTCGGTTGATCCACTCAGTTTAATTATTTTCGGAGGGTTTCTTGTTGGTTTAGCCCCAAATAGAGTAGTGCACTCGCCCTAATAAGCGTCGTATCCGATCCATTATCTAGTAGGGTGTACCATTTTAATCTTTTAATCTAGCTTTTATTTTGACCGATAATAATCCCAGGCTCACACTATTGGTCCGACGTTTAGGTGCTCCGAAGTGACCCTCACCGATCGGTTCATGCTGTGTGCTTAGGACTCTGTTGATGATGTAAAGTAACTTACTACCTCCACAATCACTCACGTCACAAGTGGTCTTATTGCTGCAATCATTAGCTAGATGGCTTCCTGTTAGACATATAAATTCCAAACCGTATCTTCGTGCCTCGTCTCAACTTGCCTGTGTATATAAATTCAAACACTCAAACAAGATGAAACCGGATGGTTTTCTGCACAAATCACACATCGTTGTGTTCGTAGATAGCTATTAATCTTGACCGAATGTGCAGTATGGTTTAATGGAGGTTGGCACCTACTCGAAGGATGTATAGACTGGACAGGTCTGATACTTCTTCTGCTTCTGTTAGCAAGTTGCCCAAATCGACTGCTTGCTGCTCTAGTCATTGCGGATATAAATTCTGTCAGTTCATTAAAATCCGGCTCCCTGTCGTTTCGATCAATCCAATCCACGATTTCCGCCTACTTATAATAATAATAATTGTATATTTCACGAAGCCCCATGAGGTGTGCACGAGCATGATCATATGTACAACACATTCATATATACGAGACGAACACAGAAAAAATATTGATAGTAGCGGTGCACTGGTGCATAGAAGGTAAGGAGTAATGAAAAGAGCTTAGCTGGATTGAACACTGCAATACAAATGGAACACAAGGCGGACAAGGAAACTGGGGAAATATTGGGGATGGCATAGAACTCCAACAGAGCAATTTGAAATAAATTTGAACAGAATATGAATCGTTATACCATATAAAAGGTTTCTTGTTTGGACGTGCACCGATCGTAAAGTAAAAGAAGGAGAGACGGTGACAGATCGTTAAATAGGAAGAGATGGAAAAGTAACGGATTGAATGAAACAGCACACAAAAACATCTGTGAGAGTATGTATTCAGCATAGAGTGACACAGTTGACTTCCGTGAGGACACTTTCGATGGCGTCAGGGACTTCGATCAGTAATGGTTGACTTGGGCTATTTAGCTTATTTAGGCGTTGGTCGCTTTGATATGGGACTGACTACACGCTAAGCAACTAACCTTAAAACACCTTGTGAATGAGGCATGGGGTGCGTTCTTCAACCTGGTCAAGAATGCAGACACATGTAGTCAAAGCGGTGGGTACAGCCACACCTAACAACCATTGCCGGGGCCAAATTGTCAATTGCGGGTGTAGACCCCAAGCCTTCGATAGGCCCATGCCAATCAAATCTGGAAAAGGAAGGACAGACCGAGCAGTCTGGGTTGACACCCAGCTGAAGACGGGAAGGGGAGAGAAACAAATGAAAATTCTAGTCGAGGTGGGTAATTGGTGCCACAGTCAAATCCCTTTCTCGCGTTTTTGAAATGAAGAAGTGTACTATTAATGAGGTTAGATTAAGCCTTGCAGGACACAGACTATTTGGAGTCAGATAGAGTCCAGTGATGAGTAGGAGGAGCCGGAGTTCAATAGGTGAAATCCCTTGTTACAAGGATTCACCGAAATGGAGTCGGTTTCACTTTTCGAGCTTTGATACTCTCGAAGTGTACTGTACATTTGACGACATAAGATGAAATGTGAACACAGCTGCGCATTAGTATGTGTCACGGATAGAGAATACGGTAACGCTTTCACTATTTGCTCTAAAGCCCTAAGAGAATTAAGACCAGCCGTGTCACCCGTTTGTTCTACGGCGATCATGCAGCTTCCCATTCGAATAGCTAAACAAGACAACACATCAGCGTCCACATTATTCAGGTTGAGACCCTCCAACAATCCATGTGAAAATAAGCGCGCTATCTTATGTGAGCGCCCAAATAGATCCATGAGAATCGTGCATGCCCTACCGTTTCTAACTGTGGGTGGCAACATAATGCAATCTTCAATTGCGCTCCTAGCCTTTCCCTTACAATAATGAAGCAAATATAACAAGCGTTGTCCATTGTCACTGATCTTGGAGGCAATGTATATTTGAAATTGCCGTATGAACCTCCAATACATTGTGGGTCGCCCAATCGAAAGATAGAAGATCTAATTTGGGTAAGTCTAGATTCGCAGTAATTTAGCATGACGTGAACGTCGTTGTCTTATGTTCCCTCTCTAGTTCACCGAACCCTGATGTCCTGGGTACAATAGGACAGCTCGCCTCCCTAGCGTCCCATACTGAAGTGTTTTCAACAAATTCTATCACTCAATCTTTTCCGTCCTCACTCGCTATAGAACAAATAGACAGCTTCTCCTCCATTTCCCGGCGAGCCTTGCAGTCTCCGATTCTTCTTGTACTGCCAGTAGTTCGCCTCTGTGCTTTTCTTGGAGTACTTTCAACTGCTGCTTCATTTTTTCTCGCAAATGACGCTCCTTTAATTCAATTAACGACATGCTAACCGTGGACTTATTGCTCAGCCGACTAGGCCCGCTAACCTTGGAGCAATGAACAGAAAAGCTATGCAAAGGGACTTGCCGTGATTCTCCAGTGTTGTAGCCGGATCTCCAATCATCGTCATCAATGTCCTTGTTCGTCATATTCATTATCCGAGTGATGGGGATATCAGAGTTCTGTAACGATCAAAATGCGATTGTTCTCAGTCGAGCAAAACGAAAAAGACATCGCCTGTATGCGTTCAATCAAATGATCCTTCGCTCGTTCTGGATAGCGATAAACAAATCTCAGAGCAACGCGTAGCCCAAATTATCGAGAACGAAGTCGATTCAAAAATAATCTGCGGTACTATTTTTGCATTAATCACAAATAAATAAGGCAGTCAAACCTCTGATAGTGAGCCTGATTCACTACCAAGCCAAAATGTTACAAATATTCACAGAAAATATCTGCGGTAATAAAAAATAAATAGGAAAACGAGCGATTCGAATTATCTTTAAGATAACTCTGGACTGATGGGAAAATTCTGCACGCTTCAACAGATCAAGCAAAATAATCTTGAGCGTTACAGCCAAAAGGGGTCCAATATAACCAAAAGTAACGGTTATTCCAACAAATAGCGTCCAATCGAAACTTTGGTCGTAATAAAACAAGAAAAATCACTGAATACCATTTATATGTAAGCGCGTGTCCAATGAATATGCTTCACCGCGAAAATGGTGAAATTTAAGGTTTAGAATGGAAAATTCACTGACATGAAACCCCTGTCAGAAAGAATGCACGATAGAATGGCGAAGAAAGATAAGGAAATGCAAGGTAATTGAAAGGAATTTTCAGTCCTTTTGAATGTTGCAATGAGTACCATCAATAGATGTAGAATGTAAGTTTTTTTTCAGTTGTTCATTATTTACCAGAGCTCCTGTCAACCCAATTGTTTTCTAGATAAATGCCCCTGGTTTGAAGCGCACGAGGGCTTGAGTTGACATGTATGCCCCCCTCCGAGACCTTTGAAAGAGCTGCTCATCCCAAGTACAAGCTACAAGTAATTGAAACACATTATCTGTTCTATTCCCGTTTAGTAAAACGCTACTTAGTTGAACTTCCGTTAACAATACCACCACGGAATCCTGGTAAGTGTCCAAAACTATACGTGTGGCATTTCTTTAGTTCGTCCTTCAGTGAGGTAATCGGTCCCAATCAATGGACAGTGTCGTCCAAGTAAGGCACCACTGATAAATGGAAAATGGTTGTAGTTCACGACTGGAAGTTATAGACCTGGACCGGGACGAAAATGTGAAACCGGATCAGGGTTAGTATTCGAAGGCCACACAAAGGTAATGATTCTTTATAGTATAAACTATTTATCCAATTACAGCCCTGCTGATGTGTCGCGAAATCAAAACATTACATTATAATGGAGGGTGAAGTGCTCACAGAGCTTGATGAGATTTTAAATTATATTATTACCGACTGTATAAATCGATCTGTAGGAATCCTTCCTGTAAAACCCAGCCATTCCACCTTGGTTCCAAATTTTCTAAATTTCATGCTCCATTCATCTAACACCATCCGCCTCATAGATACATAAACATTTGACGTTCTAACTCCCTTGTTGGTTTACACATCGATCCTGCCATTTGACGTGGAGTCTTGAAGTATTACACGGGTGCAAGGCTAGGCCCAATGGTCCCGGATCCTAGTAGTTTCCAAAGTTTCTTCTGGGGGAAGACGCTGGGTAGTTTGAGTAAGCCCGCGTCCTGTTTGTACAAGAAGGTCACCTAAAATGAGGTAAGAGGTGGGGAGGGGGTGCAGCATCTGCATGCAGTGCAAGAAATCGGGAATTACAGGGAAAAAACGCTGAACATGATATGAATACCGCTTTGAGGCAGGGAGATGTTTACCGTTCAGGGATTAGACCAAGATGCATGTCTAAATTCCTTTTGAAAGCAGATCTTGTGGGGGTATTAACTACTTCTTCGGGGAGGCTATTCCAAAGAGGAATGACCCTGTGGGTGAAAGAGCACTGACGGACTAGTGTAAGCGGTTTGAAGAGTTTCATGCTGCGCCCATGCAGATTTTCCGTGCTGGTGCGCACATTGAAGTCATCAACCCTGCCGGAATTGAAGAGACTGTACAATAGGAAGATGTCACCTCTTTCTCGGTGGGTTTTAAGGGGTTACAAGTTCAAGATGGGAAGGCGTGCAGGGTAAGGAATGGAGGTCAAGCCATGCACAAGTTTTGTCGCCCTCTGTTGAACGCGCTCCAGGGCCGCACAATCGCATACCAGGCGGGAGTGAGCAATTTGACTCCCGTATTCCAATAAGGGTCGGATGTACGTTCTACATAGAATCTGAAATTCGTCTCAATCAATTCTGGGAAAAGAACGTCTTAGGAAGTTAAGAACACGGAAGGCTGATCTACTGGCTGATTGTTGATGGTAAGAGAATGAGAGTGATCTGGTCAACCAGAAACCAAGGACCTTGTGGTGTTCTACACTCTCCATAATCATGGAAGCGTTAGTCCTGAATCTATGTACGGGTACCCTTCCAAACGACACACTAACGCATTTGTCGTCGTTTATTGGTAGGTTCCAGGCCGTAGACCAGTCTTTGACTGCATCCATTGCTGACTGAACAGTCACTGGGTCGGTGCCCCAAATTGTCACATCATCAGCGTACATTGCTACGTTGATTGCGATCCTGTGTGGCAGGTCAATAATATATAAAAGGAAGAGGGAGGGCCTAGGACGGAACCCTGGGGGACTCGGGTAGAGATGGAGGAGTCAGATGAGAACGATGAACTTATGCGAACCGAGAAGGTGCGGTTCGTGACAAAATCCAGAAGAAGAGCAAGGAGTCTGCCACTGAGGCCATATGACTCGAGCTTATAGAGTAAGGGAGCGTGAGGGACACGATCGAAAGCTATTGCAGAATCTATGAAAATTGCGTGAGGAATCAAGCCGTCATCATGGGTTTGTGTTAAACTGTTCATGACACGCAGGATATTGGAGATGCAGGATCTGCCAGGGAGAAAGCCGTGCTGGGTTTGAGAAAGAAGGTGACTGTTTGTTTAGTGTTTTACAATTGCCCTTTTTAAGACCCGTTCAAAGACCTTGCTGGGCACGCTAGTCAAATTGATGGGTCTATAACTACTTGAAGTGTGTCGATCCCCGTTTTCAAATTGGGAGGATATGATGCCTTTTTTCAAAATGAAGGGAATATTCGAACATATAGACACTTCTGGAAGAGGGTGAAATAGTACGGGGCAAGAACCGAAGCGGCTTCTTTTAACACTCGAGAGTGTATGCCGTCTGGTCCCATCGAACTAAAGGGATTCGGGGATTCGAGGAGGGATTCGGTCTCCCTTGGACGAATGAGGAAATGTTCCAATAAAGGCGGTGCATTAAGAGAGGGAAGATTGGGGTGGAAAGAGACAGGAAGAAAATTAAAGGCGGATTCATAATGAGATCAAAAGATCTTGGCTCTCTGAGCAGAGGAGGTTATAGGATATCCATCAGGTAGCTACCTGATGGGGGCAGGGCTGTGCAGAAGGGGCTGATTGTCTTTTACGGACGAAAGACTTAAATAATGAATTATGGTTAAATTTAGCATGAAGAAGAATTGCTTTCTGTTGTCTGTTGTGGAATTCCCTAACTCTCTGCTTACATAATTTGCGGATTTGCTTGAACTCGACAGCATCGGCGTCGAGCCCAGTATATTTTATTCTATCAAATGAGCGAGCCCGCTCGTCCATTAGGTGCCCAATGAAGCGGGGCAGGAGAGGCCTATGGTCAGGTACAGATTGAATTCTAGGAATGATTAGGTGGTCCGCCTAGTGGATTAGACTCTCGAGCAGCTAATTTAGGTTGTTCAGGTGAGTATGAATATTGTAGGAGACCAGCCTGTTGGCCAAGAATTCTCGTAAGAGAACAAAATCGGCTCTTTTGAAGGAACGTAGCATTCTGGAAGAGAGCCTACAAATTGGACAGCGGATAATATAATCAAAGGAAAGCAGGAGGTGATCACTTTTATCAACAGAACTTAAATACTCGATCATGTCGATCTGGCGTCGTTCGTTGGTAATCGCAAGATCAAGCAAAGAGGGACGTTAGCCGACACGGTATCTCGTGAGAGATACTACGTGTTGGAACCACGAGTGTTCGTTGAAGAGGTTTATAAAAGGGTGCACTAAAATATCTATCTCTGGAGTGGCATCTGGGCCAGTTGATACTCGGGGCATTGAAACCGCCTAGGATAAGGCGTGATTAAGTGCAGGTGGAACGGAGGTAGCGAAGCTGAATTAAAAGTGATTGACATTTCTCCTGTGTGCTTAATGGGGAGCGATAAACAACCCCCAAAAGGAGTGAATCCCTGCTCGGGAAGACAATATTGACCCATAGGGTCTCGATCAATTGAATAATAAGAAGGAAAACACGCAAAGCATGTGGGCGGGAACCATTAAGGAAGAGAGCCACTCTGCCCGCATGACCACGGGTTGAGTCTTATATGAACAATGTGAAACCATCCATCATTATTTCACTATGTAGTATCTATGGGTTGAGCCACGTCTCAGTTAGGGCTATTACGTGTGGCTTCTTATCGCACGCCAATTGTCGAAGTTCAAGAATTTTATTAGTTATACTGAAGCAGTTGGTTGATACGCACTTCTTTGCTTAGAAATAAGAACTTTGAGGCTTTGTTCCACCCAAACCCAGCTTAGAAAACATCCGAACTGAATAGGATGAGAAATTAAGTCTACAGTCACTCAATTTATCACCTAAACCATTCTGGAAATGTTGCTCTCACTTCCCCACAGGAAATCTGTGAAGCCCTAATATCCATCTTCACCTCCTCGTTCACCAGCGATTCAGTTCCCACAACCACTAGCATGCCATCACTCACAACTGAATCTCTAAATGTCAATCGCTTTATCACCCAAGATATAGCTTGCATTCTCAATGCAACTAAGCCCTCCTCTCGACCTGGACCTGATGGACTACCTCCAAGTAGTATAAGCTGTGGGGGACCTGATATGCCCGTCATTCTGTTAAAACTGTTTACCCTGTCGCTGATTGGTGGCATTGTACCATCTCAATGGAAACAATCTACCATTATTCCACTACAAAAAACGGGCCCACTCAGGATCCTACCAACTACCGTCCCATCAACCACCTACCCATTATCTCCAGAATAATGAAAAAGATTATCAAACAGCAGCTATCTGTCTATCTTTTTACTGCAAACCTACTTAGCAAGAGCCAACATGGATTTCTAAAATTTCGCTCTTGTCAAACATGCCGATTCGATTTCTTAAACCTTCTTATTAAAACCATTAACACCGCTAAAGCGTAAATTGTAGTATCTCTTGATTTGTCTAAAGCCTTTGACAGAGCCTCTCATTTACGGCTCATTTCCAAAGCCCAATGTTATGGGATAGGTGACCCGCTTCTCTCATGGCTCTCTTTTTACTTATCGGTTTCAATTGATAATTTTTCCTCTCAAACCCAACCCGTTATCATTGGCGTATTACAAGGTAGCGAGTTAGGCCCATTATTATACCTCATGTATATAAATGATATTTCCAAAACCATTCATTCTGGGACCCCTTTCTTCTTTGCAGATGACATTAAAGTTGTCTACTCCTTCCTATCTAAGTTCATAGAAGCCCTGGACGACATCCGATTAGACCATCTAGGGCTCGACCGTCAGTGTTCCACGTGATCAATGACTTTCTTTGCAAAGAAGTCACACCTATTGACCTATCGATGTCAAGAGAGAGACACAACATCCGCGCGCGCTTCGATTTCCACGTGAGCCCAGGTTTTGTTGTTGCATATATGTTCATTTGAACTATATATTTATTATATACTCGTAGTATTAGGTAATTGTTGCTCAACTGCAATATAAATTGAATCCCTAGATATAAATCCTACCGGCCTCGTCTTCTCAGCCTATCGCCCCACCCCGCCTTGCTCTATAAATATAGACTGGTCCTTCACCTTGGATTACCTGTTTGTTTACCTAACAATCATAGATTGCGCTACACCACACTCTACGTGCAATACGTTATCGCTGTGCTAGTGTATATCCAAAGCATCTCTTTCGTTACGCTTTTACCACTCCGTTCTGATTTCCCAACTTTCCTTAAGCTGTCTTCGCACCCTAACCATCTATCTCATCTTATACTACTAAGAGTAAAAGTACTAATTCTTACTTGTGCTTTAAGGCACAAGATATACAATGCGAAGGACATCAAGAAAGTGCTCAAATACTAACATCAGTCAAACTGTTAGGCCTAAGAAATACAAGCGAGGCCAACCTGACCCAACAATAAACCCATGCACGATAACTATCACTGACTTATTTTGGTGAAGCTAAGAAGAAAGCCGATACGGTGGAGCAGAAGTCGGTTGAGTTGGAATCTCAGCTATCATACCTGGGAAACCTAAACGCTAAACTGGCACCTCTCACCAATATCGTTGAGCCATCCACAAGTTCCGACAAACAAAGCCTTCTAAGTGCAGACATATTCATTGACGCTTGAGCGGCTGAGATTTATAGTCCAGAACAACGATCTCATAATGCGGTTGTTTTTACAATCCCTGAACGTTTGTCCATCACAACCGTGAAAAACACCATACCCAATGCCTGCAACATGAGACACCACCAGTGTCTGCACCCGGCTACGCAAAAAAACGCAGCGCAACCACTGCCCGCTGTTGCTTCAATTTTCAGACAAAAGGGCCATGAATTTTTCTCCAAACAAAAGATGATCTCTAATAACTTTTACTACAACTAGATCAATATCACTGCCGACAGAACCCTTTTACAGCGGGAAACAGCCAGGTTTTAGAACAAAGCACCATATCATAACGGTACGATTGACCGTTCTCCTATATCCAGTAGGCTAGGTCACCCCCATCGTCCACAACTCCTTACACTCCGTCAGCAAACCCCAATATGTCGTCGATAGACTAAAACAAAGCTCCCTTTCTGACACCACGGCAACACCCTCGCATTCTGTCTCCCCTCTTTCGGTCGGTTTACCAGGAAGGCTGCTTAATTCACTCAACCCTTCCACTGCCCTTAGATCCTCGCCTATTAGGGCAGATAGACGACCCACCAATCTTACCACAACTTCATCTCCCAGGCTACGTTCTCAACAAACTCGTCATTGATCGGCCAAACGTAGCACCCCTTAATCATCCCGTTGGCATATCACACCAATGACATCAGTCACATCCTGCGCGTACAATAAACATCCACAGTCTAAGGCCACCTCCAGCTATGAACCCTGGACCACCGGGCGCAACACCAACTATCTACTCATACCCCACAGAGTCCTTTCTTAACTTCCCCCATCACCTCTCCCCATCAACTACTGACTGCCATCCCAATCATCTTCGTCCTTCTCCTCACAAACGTCTGGTCCATTACGCCATATTCATCAATCGTTGGTTGTTAAACCATACACCGCCCTCGATGCTAACTACAAGTTTTTGGCACCCTCTCGTTGGGTGGTATCCCTATTGGTACACATCCCCTTTCCCTCCCTCCAAATGTGTCCGAAGTTCATATTCACTGCCCCAAAAGTCTCAGCTATTTTAACCCCTAGTTCGCAGCCCCCCCCACCATCCTTTCACACAATCATCTCAGAGCGCGTATACTTCATACTTTTTCTACTGTTGGTGCACCAAATAGGGAAACCATACGCAAACAATATATCACTTGGTACCTCCTGTTCAAAACGTAAGCTCTCGGCTCAAAGCTCTTGCATTACCTGCTAATTCATTTACTCAATCTCGTTCCCTCCCTGAACCAACACATCTACCTGAGTCTTTAAAAATTAAAACTACAGGCGGCATCTCCCTTATCCTTCTTAACAGCCGTTTAATTGTAAACAACCTCAAAGAATTACGTAATCTAACCACGAAGTCTGATTAGGACATTATCCATATAACTGAAACATGGCTAACTGAATTCACCTCCCTTAATCACATATCATTGATGGGATAGAATTTATTTAGAACAAACAGGCAAAATCAGCAAGGTGGTGGTTGTGGGGCTTATGTAAAGCAAAACTTCATTGTTTCCACTATCCAACACCCCATGCATGATTCCATGCCTGATTCACTTCGGTTATCTATTCAATTTTCTGAAATATTGCGGCATATAGGCTGTATTTATCGACCGCCTAGCCCAAATTTTACCGAAATTTCCTCTCTACTCGATGCCTTTGAGCATATTTTCCTTCTACCTTTGAATGACAAAATCATTGCTGGCGACTTCAACCTACCTAAGATATCCTGGTCATCCTCATTAGCGCCTGCAAATCCTTCCCAGTTTGTAGTCAATATTAATGTTGCAGGTTGGATACAACATGTTTACTCTCCTAATAGAAAAAAACATTCTAGATTTGATTTTCACCCATGGTATTTCAAATTTAACTGTCAAAACTTCTGTACACCATAAAATGTTTGAATGCCTCATCCCCATCTGCACCCAGCTAAATTAAAACACTTTCTATAATAAAACTAAATCCGATAGTAACTGGAAACTCCTACCTACAACAATTCGACAACGAAATTGGAGTGAGTTCTTCCTTTCGTCTGACCCTCAACGGGCAGCTGATATCTTCTAATCCCTACTTTCCACATGTATTACTTGTGTTACATGTTTCTCACAAAACGGGTCAGCAGTAAGTCTAGCTTATCTTCCCTACAGGCCTAGTATGCTAACTTAAAAAAACAGTACCTCAGAAACCATGACTTTTCACTGTTAGTTCGACTTGACCACTTATCCTTAACTATTAGTAAGCATAATGAGTCCATAATCCGCACTCAGGAAGTCAATACCTTGAGACAACTAAATAAGTCCATCCGTTTGTTAATGTTATTCAAATCTAGGAACTCAAACTCTCGTAAAGACATACCTTTCATCCTAATGTCTGACAATGAAACCATCACCATTTCACAGGATATCGCTGAAGCTTTCAACTCTTTCTTTGTCTTCACCATGGCCCCTAGTTTGAACATCACCCCGCCATTCATTCTTTCTATCACTACAGCCACAATATCGAACATAGTATTCGATGATTCCAGAATTGATTACATGAGTCAAATCATCTACTCATCCTGTACCAGATGGTCTCTTCTCAGCCGTCATTGTGTATTCTGGGTGTGATTTCCCACTTTTACTTCTCAATCTATTCACCTTCTCTATGAATAATAGCCTGGTACCAACCAACTGGAAACGTTCTGTCATAGTCCCACGCCACGAAAAGGGCTCTCAACATATTCTTGCAAATAACCACACTTCAATTCTCTCTAGCGTTATGGAAAAGATTGTTAAACAACAAATCGTGTCATACCTCCACAGTCATAATCTCATTAGCAATCATCAACACGGCTTCCTATGTGCTAGATCTTGCAACACTTGCAAAATGAACTTTCTTACCGTCGTTACGGAAGCCGCTGACAAACGCCTTTCTATTACTGTCCTATATCTAGACATGTTCAAGGCATTTGATCGTGTACCTCACCCCCATTCACTAACTAAAATTCTGTCTTACGGTTTCACTGACCCTCTATTTGCCTTGCTAACCTCTTACTTATCGGATAGGTCACAAACCGTTCTGATCAACGGTCATACTTCCCAGTCCAGACCTATCACCAGCGGTATCATACAAGGTAGAGTTCCGGGTCCCTTGCTTTTCCTCATGTATGTAAACGACATATATAACCCAGTGCGTCACGGTACTGCTTTTCTTTTCGCTGATGATATTAAAATTGTGTACTCCTGTAAGCTTGATACTCTTACTGCCATTTAAGCCAATATATCTGACGACAGACGCGCTCGACCAATGGTGCTCAACCTGGTTGATGCAGTTCTCAGCAGACAAGTCTGAAATACTTACGTATAAATACCACATACCAATTGGATCACTAAATATTAGGAGCTTACCCATAGCCAGTAAGCGCATTATTCGAGATCTTGGCTTAAACTATTTATGCACGTTTAACTTCTCAGAACATGCTATTCTGCAAATATCCAAGGCGAACAAATACCTTGGTATCATCTTCCGCTCCCTCAAGGTCAAAGAAAGCATTTTTCTCATCTATAAATCTCATGCTAGACCGCTACTAAAATACTNCTAGTATGCCTAAAGCTGAAAAAGCTGCCATCGAAACTGTCCAGCGTCAGTTCCCCAAAAGGCTGCTCGTATGGAGTTCACCCTCACACTATAAAGAACGCTGCCTCTTGCTAAATGTAGATCCCTTTTGGATCCGGGGAATGAAACTAAATCTAGTTTTCCTTTATAATATTATCAATAATCGGTCTTATACTTTTTTCCCCATAAACTTTATACTTGATATTATCTACCCACTGCGTCACAGAAACCTGACCCTTCCTACCCCCATCTCGAAAACAAATGTGCGAGCCCAATTCTTTTAAAGCTCTTAATCTAATTTATGGAATAAGTTTCCCTTGTATATACGGAGCTTTACAACGAGTCACCACGTTAAAAACGTTCTTAACGAAGTACTCACTGATTCACAGGTCTTACAACTCCTCAATATTCAAAAATGGCTTATGAAAAAAACTTGATTATTAAAATCCTCAGTAATTAAACACACTCCCTTACGTCGTCAATTTCAGGTCATAATCGGGACAAATTTGTCCACTTTCTAAATCAAATTCTTATCAATACACCGATTTAGCTTCAAAGCTAGATCTGTGGAACACATTACATTTTGGAACATACTCTTAGAAGTATTGTGGCCACTTATTCATTACCAGAAATATTCCTCACCTCGTTTTTGCTCGACTTATTTCACTAAGTTCCGTGGCACTTGCAAACCAGGTAACCGTGTTCACTTCCTAAACCAAATTCCCATCAGTATACACATTTAACTTCACAGCTGGATCTGTGGAATACATTCTATCTTGGTACATACTCTTGGAAGTATTGTAACCACTTATTCAAGTTTTCAACGCCTTGCACAATTTAGCTCATCCAGAAATATGAGCTTCCGTTAAGCTCATGGCAGAACGTTTCATTTGGCCTAAGATGAACCGCGATGTATCTACATGGGCTTGTTCCTGATTAGAGTGTAAACGTTGTAAGTTCTATTGTCACACTCAGACTCCGTTAGGCACCTTCGATACTCCAACCGCCCGTTTCCAGCACATCCACGTCGATTTAGTAGACCCACTATCGCCGTCAGGAGGCTTCACATATCTACTGACCTGCGTTGACCGTTTCTCTCGTTGGTAAGAAGCAGTCCCACTTCCTAACTGCTCATCCGAAACGACAGCTAAAGCATTTTGGGGCGTTTGGTAGCAACCTGCGGCTCCCGGGTAACCGTCACCACCGACAGAGGTTCGCATTTCGAAGGGTCATTTAAAGCTATCTTCACTATGTTAGGGTCCAAATACGCTCGCACAACCGCATATCATCCAGCGGTAAAAGGCCTGGTTGAGCGTTTTCATTGGCAACTCAAGTCACCCTCAAGGCTCATCCAGGTTCAGAATGACATGAAGCTCTTCCGCTTGTCCTGATGGGCATTCGGAATACGATAAAAGCCTACTTGCACACTACACCTGGCCGTACTAGCCATCGGCTGCACGTTACGTCTTCCGGGTGAATTCGTTTCACACAAGCCCCAACGTGGCTTTAACAACTCAGATTTCGCACAACGACTCGCGCATCACATGCGTAAAGTACACGCTGCTACCACACAGCAGCAAAACGTACCCGCTTACGTACCGAAGGATCTTCCGCTTTGCACGCACGACTTTCTTCGCGTAGATAGCATCCACACATCTCTGCAGGCACCATACACCGGTCCGCATAAGATTATCATGCATAAAGACAAGTACACTATAATAGTAGTTAACGGCAAAAAGGAGTCCGTTATTTTAGATCGAATAAATTCGGCGTTTTTAGAAGCTGACATCACTTTTATTACACTTACGGAAGCTGCAGATCCTCTGTCGGTAGACTCCACGCTAACCAGACCCACAGAGAAATATTCCTCAATACCACCATCGATACTGAGGAAGCACGACTGCCACGGTCGTGATATCCATAAAGCAGTTCGTTTTCAGTGTTGATATAGCGCTCTCCCAATTAGGTTTAATCCACCTCAATTGATCCCTCATGCTTAGTGTGTATCTGATAACCTTACTTTTGCATAAAGAACAAAAAAACGAAAAAAACAACAAACATTTTTTCTCATTCATTCTTGGTACTTGTGTTCGCTGTTACCAATCAGCTCCAACAAGAGCTGCTTCGAAGTTCTTTTTTTCTGTTCCAGAAANACACAACCTGGGGAGAGGAGAACCACATGGGAGACTATCATCAACAGGATAACTTCAATTGCCACCCTCATTCCCAACGAATCTACCGATCCAGCATCTTGAGGATATCAAAGGCCTTTTTCTGACATCCCCCGTCAGTTTTTGACTGGCTCGTACCCTGCTGGACGGACCCATTTACAACACATCTGTTTCTTTTCGCCTAAAAAACGGAGCAATTAGCGAAACCTCGACGGACTATAGACATCTATTTGTTCC
>UZAN01046100.1:5564-30236 GCA_900618425.1 Echinostoma caproni
CTTCTCTGCTGCGATCAAATACAACCATTATCTTACTTTGATATGGCTGGTTTTCTCCCTCTCGATTTATGTCTTGATGGAGAAATGTCGTTGAATATACAACAAATTGGACTTATGTTCACATCGAAGCGCTTCCACAAGATATCAACTGAGCAAACAGATTTATGCGATTCTCGCTTTAGTTGCCTCTCGGCTTTAATTATTCGCCAAAACCTTTTGAGCGTTTTATTCGGTTTGGGCATGATGACACTACAGGACGCTTATTCAACGAGCCGCACATCTCAAGGTCAAATTTCGAAGATCAACTTGTGTCTTTCTTTCTTTCAGTTCTTTCAGTATTGGAGATACTGCGTGAGTAGTTTGTAGCCTAACAATTTAGCAATTTATTTAGGTTAGAATGTTTTCAATAATTTGCTAATTTACTGTGCACTGAATGAAAAGATAATAGAAATTTAGAATATGTGTGCTTAACTTAATAGAAACTCTTATAGAACAGGAATCATCTGTTAAAAAGGACAAGCTCCCATGCTGCTTTGCTCAAAATATTTTCTAATTCAGAGCTGTAACTTTCGAACTACTGCAAATTTTATAGCGACACTCAAGGTCACGCAAATTCAAATGGTGATAACAATGAACAAAGAACACAGATGTTGTAGATAAAGTCGGGAATAAATACAGTTTACTCATAGCCATCTATATATAAGTATGCTATTGCAAGCGGAAATAGATTTTCAAAATGAGGGTGATGTTGTACAAGTTTGGTCAACACCTGTAGATAGATAGATTGATTGATTGATTGAATGAATGATTGATTGATTGATTGATTGATTGATTGATTGATTGATTGATTGATTGATAGGGAACTAGTGAGATGTCCAGCGGAAGAAAAATCTCTACCTTTTTTAAATTCTGGTTAATTGGTCGTAACGTCAGTGCACCATTGCTTTGTATGTTGTTAACTGCACCTTTCAATATCAAGAATATTTAGTAAATTGCATTTGTTTCCCTGGAATCGGGACCTTCGACCTGAATGGAATATTTTCACTTAGTTATTGAGGGCCCAGACTCAATCCAATCATACAACGATTGATTACATCACTCACGCGTGAGCACGGTGACCGAACCAACTTGACTTAACTCGCTTCCTCACGCGGCCGACCGAGGTCAATTTTCACCGGACTCGTTCATTCTGGTCTAAATATCACTCAATCAACGGTCAAACTTCACTTCTTGTTCTCCTTCTTTCTCACACAAATATGTCCGATTGTGTGTGTAAAGCACTTGCACTTACTTATCTAGGAAGGCAATTTGTGACTCTAGTCTCCTATAGGAGTTTTAAACCACGCACAGGATACGATACACACGTTGTAAATAGGATTCAAAAGTTGGTATATTGTTACATTTCGACAGAGACAATATAGGTTTCGTTGCATCACGGTCCTTTACATCTCGTTTAATCGTAAATTCAATTTGTTCTCCAAACGTTGAATTTTCCTCCTCTCTTTGAACAACCGCTTCGGGTTCCGGTCTAAGCAAACCACACAACAGTCTCGCTTCAACACGACCGCGACGCACTGACGACAAACAGCCGCGCGATCCAGTGAACAAACAGAAATTTCCGGCCCGGCTGAAATACGGTCCTGACAAATAATGCACGTCTTTTTGTCCAAACCCAAAAACGCTGCCAGTTTGGGCATCAATGCCACAAACAGATTCGGTTCACTCTGAAATCTGGCCTCCTGCTGCAACCGACCTTCACGAACCCAGTGAACGACCAAATTACGACACGTGGTCATATGTCGACGACGTTTTACGAGCATGGAGTTATAAAGTGCTACAGTACGTGTTCGAGTTCGTGATGGATAGAAGAATGAGGCGACCACATGGCGTAGACGTAACAAGGCCGGGGCGAAGATGACCAAAGCGATTAACAAATACCAAGCCTCGTAGAAATCGTGCACATGAGTGGCACTGGTCTGAAAAGCCAGTGGACTGCAGTAGGCCGAATCGTAATTCATATTCATATCTCTTAGACGCCCCAAATTTTTCAGAAATTTATTTGTCAAATTTCGAAATACTCCATCCCCGAGGACAGTTGCATGGGTGCCACTGAAATAGGTGTTACGGATACGAACACGCATTCCGTAAAATCCAACCGTTAGATCAACCAGGAATATAACCATTTCGTATAGATGTGTGTCCACGGCGAACATGATCATCAAACCGGAGCCAACAATGAAAGCGATAATCAAATTCACAGCAAGCCTTTGCATTTCCGTCGATGTGTAACATTTTCGTCGCCAATAAATATGCGGACTTTCCATTGATTTCAACGGGAGCAGAGTTTCTCTTCCCTCCTTTAACCGTTTGGCATCAATAAATTCAAACATAGTCCCGGCATATATATTATCAAAATTTGTATCCGTTAAATAATTTGAAATATATGTATGCCCTGTGTACAGCACTCCGAGAAATGTTAGTCGCCCAATTGAGCTGAGAATAACCATTAAATAGAAGAGAGCGGTCATCCCATCCGGGAATACGCTTTTCGGTATTGGTAATTTATCTTCAGGGAATCGCAGCCAATCTGATTCATTCAGTAAATGAATCTCGTCTTCAGAATGTGATATATTCACTTCGAACGCATTGCGTAATGCGGTGACTGCTATTCTCGCTTCTAAACCGAGAGCACCCAATCCACTCTCGGTCCCAACTGAATTTGGAACAAGACCACACTGAAGATTGGCATCACTTAGAAAGTTTGTGAACGGACATGCGTATTCGTACTGACTGGTTTTGTCGCAGGCCTGTGTATACCATACTGGTTGATACTGAAGACTTTTGATCACAGTGTGCAAAACGGAGCACACATTCGAGGCCTGTTCTCGACAGGCAGTCAAATTGTGTTGTCTATAGAGCATACAAGCAGAAATCGTGTAACGGTTCATTCGTTTCTCAATCATAGCTCCCTTGTCCAAGCGAGACTTAATCGATTTCACAAAATCTTGTGGCATGACCTTTTCGTCTGTCATATTCTTAATACTGCCATCAAACATCCGGATTTTCATATCTGTGTATCGATCCAATTCCTTGACAATGCCATCCACCGCCGTACGAAATTCCTTCACGTCCTCGTCCGATGCGAATTTTTCATTCGTTGATGTGGTCATTTTGTCGTAGACTGTATCCTGCACGGTCAAACAAAACAGAATAATCGGGTTTAAAAATAAAGGTAACAATATGGTATATGACTTCATAATATCAAGGCTCGTGATTTTCTGGACACATTTAGTTTACCCGCCGTCTAAAGTCATACCATTGTGTCGTTCTCGGCTTTTTTCCTCTTCTGTGTATTCTCTTCGGCGATGTTTCTCCACGGCTTCATTTTGTTTATAAACATTGAATAGTTTTGTTTTCACCACGTGAACTGATCCATCTAGTGACCCAACCCCGTTTCACCCAAGTCCCTATTTCCAATCATACATTCCTAACAATGAGCAGAATGAAAATTTCAAGGGTGATTTCGTGGTGTATGTTGCAACTGAGGCGTGAGCGGTGATGGCCCAGTGGTAACGTCACTAAATTATCACCCCGGGGATGTGTTCGAATACCACCACCACCGCCTGACTTTCTCCATTGTGTGTGTTGAATGGCAGCCCTTTGATGGCCGCTTCCCCCATCCCGGACATTGTTTCTTTGCAAATCCAATAAAAGGATGTAAAATGAAAAGAAAAAAGAAAGAAAAAACTGAAACGCTGGGAAGCACTGGACAGCTGTTTCGCCCTGTTTGGGCCTCATCAGCAGTGCGAATCCATCGACTACACTGGGCCTCGAACCCGGGGGCCTCACAAACATGCTATTCATAAAAAGTGATTAAAAACCAATGAAATTTATAAATGTTTTGAAAGGGATAGCAAAAGAACGCTTAAAACGACTGTTTTCTATCAAACGTGTCCGCTCCTGTTCGATCGGATTAGTAGCCAAAAGACAGCAACCAAAACCGGCGCACAATAGTGCATGGTTAATGGTTGTATAAACTGAAACTAAAACTGCACTGCGGTGCCTACATTTTATTTGTCTTTGGCATGGACATGGGCGAATAGATGTGTGTGTGCCATGTGTCCCAGTGAAGTTGGGTTTTCATTTTTCACCGACAATGGATTACCGTTTTATTCGTTGAGCAATGTAAAATATGAACATATAAGCTTGCATTTTCTTGACTTAATTCTCACAAGTCTGTGGGTATGGAGCAACATGTTTGTGGCAGTTACATTTTATTTGTACATCGACAGTTATCTGCAATTTTGACCCCTTAATCTCAGCTTTAGCTTACCAGCCATGACCAGATATACACGCAAGATTCTCTGATACAAAGCATACTGGTGATGCACCAGCATCTTGCTCCAAGCAAGGATGAAACAGTTACATTAAGTTATCCTACGAGATTTACGCTGTAGACATTGGAATCTCCTGACCCACTGGGCTAATCTGGCCACAACTTATCAATGGTCGTCGCTCATTCAGAGCCCATACTGATCCCGACAATTTCTTGGTCTGTACTCAAATTTTGCACCCGAGTATGGTGATCGGTTTACCGTTAGCACCCAGGTTAGCCTACCTCGAGTCCATTCATTCTCGTCTAAAGCCAATTCGATCAATAGCGAAATGATTCAGACCAAAACAAAACTCAGCCAATAAGTACAGAACAATCGAACAGGTGTTTTGCGACCTTCACATCCATCAAATGGTTCCACTATTTTTATCTTATATGATATCTGAGTCTCGATTGCGCCAAACAAATGTTTGGCGAATTACCGACATCTTCTACGGTATAGGTTGTTGGTAGTTCTGTGATGTAGCACCGTGATTGCTGGACCACTCGTTTCTACGTTTGAAACACAAAAATTCACATTCAGCGATGCTATCATTTGATCTGGCTAATTGCACCTAGTCAGGTGCTACGAACCAGCAGCAGCAGCAGCAGTGGAAATGATATCACAAGAAACGCATAGGTAGATTTGAAAGGTTAAATGCCTCGTTCATGCCATACAAATGGTCAAGAAAGGAAACACTGAAGCGCAATTTAATACCAGTACCATAACTGGTTTCATTTTTTTCTGAAGTCCCAACGTTGGAGCGATAAATGAAGGTTTCCACCATTATAATAGGTTCATAAAGCTATAATTTGACGTATATACTTCCTGTGTTCTTCTGGAGCTTGAAAGCAAAATGCATTGCTTGTTTGATTTTTCACTATTCGCATGATCATGATATCATTCGTGTTCATGATACCAATACCAAACCACATGAAGGGCTTGAGTTTGTACAACCGAATACCTCGTATCTGTGTACAGCCATTTAGTTACTACCTTTTGGCTAGGGTTTTTATATACTCCTTCCAGGTCTTAGTTTGACCACCCTTAGCTTTTTTCCACCCACTATCTGCCTCGGCGAACGTCGATCGCCGTGGCAACCTATCTGGTGACATGTACCATAGTTGACGTGATCAACGCAGAATGGAAAGAACAGTATTACTACCTAGTGGAACTATTGATGTTACCCATGCAAACTTGCACTCCTCGTCACACGCTGTTGGCATTTCTTCGTGCATAGCCTTAAATAAGTAGAGTCAAACAGCTTCTAAACACTTTCCTCAGTTCCATCGAGTTTGACGGTCCCGAGGTTTTGCAATATTTTGATTTATGGCCCCTCCCGGTAACGATAGATCCACTTACGATTGGACGATATAACATAGCATCCAATGAATGTAATGAACCAGTTTGTTTAGGTGATTGTCTTGTTACCGGTGTGTTGGAGGAGGGGTAGGTTGGGGCTTGAAGAGATGAAATTTAATCACTGCTTTTGCAGTGGCTTCTATTGATGTCAGATTTTGGTATTTAGTTACTCCACCGTTGAAAACTAACTCATACTTCAGTTCAGACCAAATATCTCTCCTCCTAGTGTCGACAAAGGTATTCCATTTGCTTTCCTAATGTGTTAGCCTACCCTCGTCTCCCGACCCCAATTACATGTCAAACACACACCAAACAGACATGGTACTGAAGCTACACCATGTAGTTTCAGGATATAGATCTATACAAGCCGATCTGTACTTTTGCGTGATACAGTCTACCAAAGTGTGGTCGAAAACCATGAGACTTGTTATGAAGGTCAAACAGATGTGTACGTTTCGTTGCTCAGAGCCCAGTTATTTATTTGTTCTGGGTGAGTCTAGGCAGTGTTCACTTGGGTGGAGGTTGTCTGACTTGTAATCGGAATGTCACATTCAGAGATCTCAATCATTTTGACATTGAGAGACGAGCAGCGGTTTCAAAAATGCGGTTTATTATGAGCGGTACCCACGGAGCTGCAAACCGCGCGACAGGTGATACCAGGACTCTCCAGACCTTGTTTATATCTCTCAGGTTTAATCGGTCGTATTGAGTAGCAGCTTACCTCGTTGTGCAACCAGTGATTAAACTAACACAAAGTTCGGCTAATGAAATTCAACACATGTCTGTGAGGTTATCTGTTGGGAAGATTGACGAGAGGTGGTATTTCCGGGAAGTTTCGTAAATGGTCAAATTTACCGAGGTGTTCTAAACCGAAACGCATTCCCATCGTTCAGTATAGCTACAAATTGATGTTAAAAGATGACAATGATTCGGCGCATTGCTTCCTTGTCATATACTAGTTTCATGCTCATCAGCATACACAAACGTTTCTGTTTGTACCTTGGTCACCGGATTTCAATCAAACTGGGAATTTGTGGAATCCCATCTGGNTTCTAGAGCGCTAAAGACTGATTGTACTCTATGCTTGATTGCGAGCATCTCGCGACGGATAAACATTGTTGCATCATTGACGTTGGGTGAATTTGTTTCAATGAATAGTGTGAGTCCCTTCTATGGTGAGCGTTTCCTCGTTCGAAGGATTATTTGAGCTTAAACCTGGCTTTGTCGTTCATAGAATACTAGCCAACCATGTGCTATGTCATCGACACCTATGCATCAGTCATTCGAGATACAGTAATGCAACCAAGAAATCTATAGTAACAGTGTTGCATTCTGACCTTAACTGTTGAATATCCGTTCCATGTGAGAAGGGAAGCCGAAAGATACAGGTTAGCCTTTTAATGTGAACCGATGCATAAAACAGAAATTCCCAACAATTGTATACTTCAGAATACTGAAACACTTTTTGGTTTTGACTCGCTTACAGTCACATGGATAAAGTAAGTCAGTGGAAGCTGATGGATTGTGGATTTTGAATAAGGCTTCATGCAAAAGTTGCAGTGATCTCCATTTGCAGGGTTATGTTAGTGAACAGCTACGAGATAACTCCAGCCAAGGAGCAGCATGTACCAGTTCTCTAATGGCAAATATGGAGCTAGCATCTTGAGCCAACCGAGTTGAATGCCACCTTTTCAGCAATACAATGGTCGGAAAAAGACCGAACCTGAATGGTTAACACGTTCTGTGCCAATGATCTTTTGTGCTGTATATGACTGTATCCGTTGGATTCCCCCCAAAAGATAACTAATAATTTCATAACCCTCTTCCTGCCTCTTGGTATCGGGAAATGCTAATCGCTGATTAGGAGTGTAATCGTGATTTCTGAACACCGAGTTTCTTTGTGTATTCAAAGCTAACTGGGTGAACTGGGTTTTGTGCAAGAAAAGTAGTCTAATGAATAATCAGTCACAGATTAACAAGAATTGACCTAAAGCATAACTCACCGGTAGCAATGAGTTATAA
Source organism: Echinostoma caproni (assembly GCA_900618425.1). Classification (NCBI taxonomy): domain Eukaryota; kingdom Metazoa; phylum Platyhelminthes; class Trematoda; order Plagiorchiida; family Echinostomatidae; genus Echinostoma; species Echinostoma caproni. The sequence continues at coordinate 13,322 of UZAN01046100.1, forward strand.
GTTTCATGACTTCTTTTGCAACTTTCAATCACTGGACAGTCGATAGATGAGATGATCAAAGAATGTAGGTATTCAATTACCGAATTACTACCGTAACCAGAGAAATGTTTTGTTGCTCACAGAAAGATGTAGGAAATGAAACTAGATTTGAATGAAGAACACAAATCATCTCAATCAACCAGATGTTGATCATTTTGTTATTTATTCTGAAAAATAGTCGTACTTTATTCAACGCTTCGACTTAAGATACTTACCAATTGTTCTATTTCTGGCCATAGTTCGGTATATTTGTCAAAGGCCTTGATTATATCTTTCGATGTGCTCTTCATCATATCCAACAGATTTGGAGACATGTCTCGGTAATCAGGCGAGTCACTGCCAAGGGGATCCGCGTATTCAAAGCCCACAGCGTCATCAGTGGCATCGAGCCAGTTGACACGTTCGAAATCCCGAGACACGTTATGGGCCAGCTCGGCGAGACAGGTTATTGTGTTCCCGGTGGATAACAGATTCTGTTCACTGTTTGCCAGTGGGCCGATAAGCACTGCGTGGAGCATCTCATTGGCCAAGTAGATGTGACCAAAGCGCATACCGAAAATCGGCAGAACTAGCACGAGTAGACAGCGCACACGTCGTGAGACCAATGCGCCAATCATAATGGACAAAAAAAGAAAAAATGAAGTTTGTTTGTTCACCTCTTGCTGAATAATATTCACACTTTGTCGCACTTCGGAATCAAGTTCAAGTCTGGTATTCTCGTCCCTTGGACGATCTAACGCAGAATTCAAAATCGGAGTGTTCAAATTTGTTGGGGCATAGATAGGTAAAAGAAGATAGGTGGCCAGAATCCCAAATAAAAGAAACAAGAGACCTCGCATAAATGCCACACCAAAACTTCGATAGAACGAGTTCGCTTCGTTCTCCAGTACGGCATTTCCATCGGCAAACAGAATTGCTTCAATGATTGGCATATGCAGACGTAAGAAACGTCTCCAATCACTGGTCTGAGCTGGAGTGAATGCGTAATTTGGTTTCATTGGCACACGGGACAAGAAACAAGCGTGTTGTGTTCCCACACCTCGTAACATCCAGCCAATTTTCTTTTGATTTTCAAGCCAATCACATTTCACATCTATCGTGGTCTGTTGAGACAGGCTCGGCTGTGCATACAGATGAAATCCCTGACACGCTCGCAATAATTTTTCTGTCGAAATGTAACCGGTTGAACCAAAGAATACTTTGACCCGATCACCCACCATGCACACTTCACGACTGTCACCCGGACCAGGAGTGATTGTCTTGTCTCGATGCAATCGGGATCCGTCAGCACGTGTGATCGATCCAGTTCGATGTGTACGGGATCCATCCACATGTGTTTGAGAACCGGTGCGATGTGTGCGTGAACCAGAACGATGTGTGATTGAACCAGATCGATGCATCAGTTTTTCTGGGATAGGAATCAGAGTCCCGTCGGGAAGTAGGGTCGAACCGTCACGATGAGTTCGTGAACCGTCCATGTGAGTTACGGACCCGGTTCGATGAATCATGGAACCGGTACTTTCCCGACGAGAGCCCATTTTCGGTGGTGTAAGTAAACGTTGAAGCGGTGGCAATACATTGATCCATTTGATGCACGGATATCTCGGGGCGGAAACATAATAAGATTTACCCTGAGTGTAAAGTTGGATGAAATGCAAAGCAATATCCACAAATGAAAATAAAAGGATTAGTCCACTTAATTCAGTATAGATGTGGTCGTAGACCGCGGAAACACAGTTTCTCCGATACACTGGCGCTTCATACCTTAAATAATAGATTGACAAATCTTCGCTCGGGGTCAGCAGGGACGAGGAACATGTGATGGTTAACCGGCGATCACAACAACTGGTTGGAAAGAAACCACTTGTATATTTCTGACCCCACGGATCCATTTCATTCCGATCAGTATCCACATCGAGTGAACCGAGATCTTTTGGACTGGTCAGACTGTTCATATTGATTGAGAGCCAGTCCAGATACGATGTGCTACCACAACAGGCATATTTTCTTTGCATCGATTCCAAATCGTTGAGTAGATTCATTTTTTCCTCTGAAAATAGACATGTAATTGAGAATTGATTATTCTGGAGTATGAAGGCGATAATGTGTTCTCTAAACTATCGCTCAATGGGTAAAAAGAAAATTTTTTTAAAAGCTCTACTCATTCAATAACTTACATAGTTATTTCCATTGGAGGTCTTTAGTCGAAGGATATTCACTTGTCCCATACTATCATTGGTTAAAGTAATGATCAGTTGTCTAAAACAAACACTGTTTGTGCGTCCAAAAGACACCTGTTTGAGCTTTCAGCTTGTTTGATCACACTTTTCCAACTCCTTTTCATGATATGCATTTAGACCAATACGTGACCAATGTCATTTCATATATTATGGGACCATGGTGTCACCAGCGTGAGTTCATAGAATCCAGTCACTAATCAATCATTTAATAGGTACTTGTTGTTCTCCCCAATTTCACTCATAACAATGTATTCTAATGCAAATTATTGTCCACTGAAAAGCAGATTTTTTGCCAATTTGTTGTGTGAGAAAAAGGCGCGAAAACGATCCGCATTCATTCCATAATGTAATATTGAGAAAGAAATACCGTAGTTTGCGAAATCAGTCATGACGATAACTTCTTCATCGCATATTCGTAAATGCATCCAGTTGACCACATTAACCAGTAACAATAAAAACCAATGGTAAAACCACATTTTGTACACCACAAATTGTGTGACTTTCAGCCCTTGACGAATTCCTTTTTGAATAAATGTCAGAGATCTTTCTTGAATGATAACACGTATTCGCTGTCCTGGGACAGCTGGTTGAACGCAATCCCGTCCGAAAGTGCATGAAGCACGAGTATACAGAAACTGCAGGGCACACGAAAATTACTTCAATTGACAAAGCAAAGCTTTCCCCCTGTTTAGCTTATTTGATCGGCTGACGGACAGCATGCCGCACATGACTGTGTGACTGTGTGAAGGCCGGGGAGAACGGAATGGATCGGCGGGGGGGGGGGGGGGGGNTTAGGGGGTGTTGTTATATTGTAAAGATGCTTATTTGTAGGTACACATAACATGTATGAATTTCCGTCTGTCCGCCGAGCTTCGCAATTTCATCACAAGCCCAGCTGACATCATCAGAGTCTGTGAAACATCTCGGCTGGTGGTGGAACTTTTGCAAACAATTTGCCAAACCTCAAGGGACAGGCAAAAGTGAGTTCGATTCGCCCGAGTTACAAGAACCCATTTTCAATAGTTCGCCAAATGCACGAGATCTGTTCATATCTTTTCAACTTCAAGTGAATCGGTTGTAACTTCAAGTGAATTTATCTGTCGCGTTTCACGGAAACCCACAGATCGATCGATTGCTTGTTGGGTCGATTTTAACAGTTTTAGTTTCAGCTTTTTTTATAACGCCCGTCCAGTTCGAATAAAATGATTCCTGCATAAATAGAAAACAGTGCTTTTTGAGTGAGTTACCGAGTAAAGATGAAGGCTTTGATAGGATGAGGTCTAACTGCTCACCTGCCTCCCAGGAAACTTCATGCCTTTGATGGTTGATCGAGTGAGGTTTTGAACATGACTAAATGAACCCTGCAGTTGTTGACTTCAACCCCATTCGGGTAAGAAAATGAGCCAAGTCGCAGTGGCCCGGTCACCATGTTTAAACCAAAATTTTGTCAGGAACCGTTGCACAAGCATTTTCATTATAGGCCCTCCATAATCCTGTGAGTGAATTCCACCGAGACTGAGCTTCCATTGAATTCCACTGATTTCTTTTGCTTAAATTTGATTATCAATTTACTTTTACTTTACTTTACCTTCACATTACAGTTGACAAAAAACAAACGATGACACTAGAATACAGATAAACTATTATCAATGCAGATATTCATCAAACTCGTGCAACAAGAGTTCTAATCCTTGTTGAATCGATGCGTTCTCAAGATTCCATCTGCCTTCGAGTGGATAACCCCATCCTCAGTTGATTGAATGTAACTTGAAATAAAACAAGAAACATAAAAAGGACAGGGCAAATTAAGAAAAAGGTTTTTATTCTTGTTCTCTTAAACTACTGTTATTGTTTGCCTTCCACGTATTTCTGTTTTATATACCGGTCTCGTCACCTTCTGTTACATATAACCCTGGTATTTTCTTCTTTTCATTTCTGTACTCAGGTTTATCTCAGATGTAACTAATTCGTGAAATTTGAGAGAACTTGTTTCTCAGTTGAATTCACGTTTGTGGTTATTGAGTGTTTTGGTTGGTTCTGCCTGGGTGTGGTGACCGGACTATCGATCCATCTACACGGGCATCAATTTCTTACTCGATCGACCGTGGTCAATTAGCGTTCGTTTCGTTCATTATCGTCCATAACTCATTCGATCAACGGCCAAGGGGGTGGGGACAAACAGTCAAACCCAAACCCATTAAGACCTTCATTATCACTCGGTAACTCCCTCAAGAAGTACTTTTGTTTGTTTATAGATAAATCAGTTCATTCCAGCTGTACAAACAGTGTGATAGACCTAAAGCAATGGATAAAGATCCAAGCGCCAATCGCATTGCATGGTTCTCAGCGAAATGCGGTTGGTGGATTCGCTTGAAGGTACGGCCGTTTAACTCGAAGTTGAAAATTATTGTGATAAGAGACAAAGTATATAAGTAGTGCTTGAAAAATGCACACAGAAAATCCTCAATTCTCTATGAAGGTTGGGCGCTGGATTTCAGTACATCCCGACACGGTGATTTCATGGTTTACTAGATTCCCCTTAAGAGGGATTTCCTTTCGATAACATGGGTTTAGCAAAATACGGGCTAGCAAGTGTCAGGCGTAGATTACAACTCAGTGTAGCACACCTCTTTCTCTGGGTTGATCCTACCGAGGAAAGCATCGGACCATCGTGAAGATAGACAAAAGTTGGTATTCAATGGGATATAGTTGAGCCTTTCCGAAAAGGTGAGTGTGGGACAAAGAAACGATGATAATTGGAATCAAGAAGGTGTACAGGAGAAGCCGTAGAAGATCGATTGAGTGTCCGTACGCGGGAAAGAGAAGTTGCCAGTCGTGTTACCAACGCGTGGAAAAAAAACAAAAATCAAAAACTAAGAATATCAGACGGAAAAGCTGTTAATCGCATCGGTGAATATGTACCCCATTTTGCGAGTGAATTCCATTCCAGGCTTCTGGGAAAGATTTATTTAGCATCTTAATACAGTGGCATCTGAAATGAACATCTCCTCTGTCCACCAAATAAACGATTACTTTTGCATATTTATTGGTGATTTAGCCATCAGATGACTTTCCTCACCGCAATTAGTTTCCAAAAGTTGATCTATTATCCAACCGGACTCTATGCACAGGCTTTGTATTTGGCAAAAATCGACTACCATTCTTCCTCATTCAGAAACGTGAACCTCTAACTAGTCCGGGTTATTATAAAAGAAAAATGTGTTTGACTGTCTGTATAACATAAAAAGTTGGGAATACGATTTCGGAGAACGAATAAAAGAAGCTAGAAAAGTTGAATTATATGACTGCTACAACAGATTTTCCGCAGTTTTCAGTCCCCAACCCTTTTCCTCTCTTTGAACATGTCACTGATTATTTAAGTCATTGATTTAATCCATATTACCTACTTGAAATTCTCTGCATCTATACGGGTAGATATCCATCACCTTCATTGAAACAATGTGCAGGAGGGACGAAAGAACCTACAAATACGGACAGAGAGTGCAAGTCAAAACCTATACTGAGGTGGTAGAACCCTCAACGTGTGAATAAACTGTGCTTTGGTTTCATCTTGAAAACCGTGATTTGTCGTAACTNAGAATGATCACAAAAAGGAAGTCGTCAATGTCCAAATACCGAATTCTGCATTCCATTCATTTGACCTCCATTCCAGTCCTCAATATTTCTGCTCCAAAATGAATTATGCAAACTGCAATGATTTTTCCGCAAATGCGGAAAATTCAAATGAATAAGGCTTGCGGTTTGGATGAATTACCTCTCGTAACATAGGAGATCTGGTCCCGAGCCCTTTCGGGTTCACCACTTAGCTGATTGTCTAGCAAGTGGGAAACTGTTCTTCACATTTGAGCACTGGGAAAGGTTAGTCCCATCCCAATAGAGGAAACGGGAAGGTACCGTCTCATCGTTTGCAAGTGAGCCATGATCAAATTGTTTCGACGGGCTGTGCTAATGAATTTGCTCAAATGATATACATCCGCTTGCCAATCACTCGTTGAGTACCACCCTTGAAGCTTTTGGTCATTATATTTACTAATAATTTCACCTCTAGTCAAGAAGTACAGGACGGTCAGACGGCTATGCTTGAACCACAAATTTTTCTGTATTAAACAATTTTCTAATTCCTTCTACAGCAACCAAAAGCGCTGCACTAAATTGCATGGTGAATGTTTTTTTTAAATAAACCTGGAATGACGCAGATGATGTTGCTTTAATATGTGAACTGCCAACGTCTGAGAAAAATTCAGAACTTGAGTTCAGGTCAAGTAGTGTTGTGAATTGGTCTCTACCGCGTCATCTCTCATTGAACCTGTCGAGCTTCCGGAATGTCATGTCTTCCTTGGTGACCGATGGATCATACGGAACCCTCGCAGACAGATTCTATTCTATTCCTGCTAATTGTGAACCCAGACCAAAATTAACAATGATAAAACATTTTGAAGTCACGCCAACACACAATTTATCATGATCAACACAAGCTCAAGAAATAATTTTTCAGATTAGGATGTTACCATATTACTCACTCCGAGTCAACAACCAGTAACTAGTTTCCACTTGCATACGATTGATTTTTGGTGATATAGATATTATGTTTCACTCATGAATGGTACTAATGCCAATGAGGGACCGTTTGGTCGATTAACCTTTAGATAAGCTCACTCAATCGATTACGTTCCATGAAAGAGTTAAATAGAATTCTACAAATAAAAAACGACGTTGCCTGGGCCCCTGTATCCGCAATCAGGTGCTGATCCACACACTCGTCTGAATAAATCGTCCAGTCAATTAACTTGCCTCCAAAACACATGCCCACTGTGTATTCAATCAACAGCCGTTGTTCAATGTAAAATCTCACGAAACTTAATTGACTGTGATTTGTACTTAAGAAAATAATTCACAGAAAACCCGTATTACTAAGTTTAGTAGTAGCTAGCATATAACAGATAGGAGATTAGTAGAATGACACCATTTCCACAGAACATTCTTTAGCTCTAGGGTTGCTTGTCTTGGACTTTAGTATTTCCTTGGTATCTCATCGCTCACTTAATTTATACGTATGTTGTCGATAATTCAGTAATACAACTGTTTCGTTTTGAACTCCATCTATTTAACTATTTTAAGTTTTAGCCATTGTATGTATTAATCCAATTTTACTGGTTCGTCGGAAACGTGTACGAAGTGGCCATTTTCTAATGAACGGTTTTTACACGAAAGTGTGATAAATGAAACCATAGGAAGACAGACAGACCAGTCTGTCGATCCGATGACGAACTCTATTTTACGCTCATTATATCAATTCCATGAGATCTTCGATAAAATGCTCTTTCATAATGACGAAAACCTGCATTTTATTGATGGAAAATGTTAACTTTAAAAATATGGATTATTATGGATAATGACGACGGACAGCATATTACTACAATGATGACAATCATTTTGTAGAACAGGGGTATCTTAATCAAGAGTGGTCCAAGTTGCAGAAAAAAGCTTATGACGTTGCTAACCGGATTTTTCTGAACATCCCAGTGGGTTCCTGTGTGATCAGAAAACCTTTTGCGATTATGATAAAATCCTAAATAGAACTGTGGATGACATATTCATTGGCAGTCATTCGCAGCGGCAGTTTAGCAGGCAATGAAAATGCATGCATCACGAACCGATATGGTGAAATTAATTGTTTGAGGAATGTAGTCAACGATGGTTTGGGGGGGGATCATATTATATATTGTGCTTGTTTACATGTTCAAGTATGCATCAAAGTGGTCTTTGTGTTGCGAATCAAATAGAATATTTCTATTCCTCAGCGACGGGAAAATAGTCAATTACGAACCGTTAAGTAAACTTTTTGTGTGAATGTCTAGGCATAAAGAAGTTAAAAAGGAAATGCTGAGGCAAACCATCCAAAATATTCCGTTATTAACTGGTTTTCGATACTGTTTTTTCGAAGACAAAGCTAGATACAAAATTTATCAACTCCTCTGCTTGTGGCTATTTTGATTACATGTATGTGTTTAAGTGTTTAGTGTTGCTTAATTAAGCCTAATTAAACCCATCGTTACACTCGTTTCATAGTAATAATATTGTTGATTATTGATATCAGCCTATCACATTTTGATTTATCTGCAACATTTGACCCATGCGTTAGGTTGCAATTAACGATCCAGTCACACTCTTTAATTTAATTTCATTCTGTATTGGCACAATAGGTATTTTCCATTTCCCTCCTACAATGATGCCTCTGCTGTTTGAAAGGAGGGCGTCTCCTGAAGTTGACATACCAAAAGAGCCACCTCGACTGCAGACGCCATTCATTTGCAGTCAGAGTGCGCAGCAAATGGAACTCTCTACCACCTCGCGTGGTCTGTGCGCTAACATTAGTATCTTTCAAGCGTCAGCTTGATGATGCTCTGGCAAACATTATGTTTCAACACCCAACTATATAATAATATATTCTCCTGTGATCGTCAAAAACATTACATTACTATTTTACTTTCATGGACTTGTGAATCGTGTTCCGAACCAAAGTGTAAACACCCTATGGGATTTGATAGGCGAAGTCTTTGTAAGTTTTTTTCCCATAATAAAAATTTATATTTTAATTTGAAATTTGAATAAACTTGGATTAAACTAATCAGTTGGTTTATCGTAACCTGACCTATCAGGACTGTGCACTGCTTGACCGCTAGTACCGTAAACATAAAGAAGTTTAGAAGAACCCAAGTTCTACAAGCCTAAGTATATTTAGAGGTAATGGATGGTAGTTGACTCCGATTTCAAATACTTTGTCCCCTAGCCACAATGACGCTAACGACATCGGCTGTAGGCAGCAGTTGAGTAATCGTCTGTAAACAAAGATTTCGACCATTTAAAAATTGTTTCAATGACTATTTAGAAGAGGAATACGAGCTAACTAACTCTGGTAAACACATTGTGCGAACGCATTCCTGATTTACCATCGTTATACAGAAAATTTCTTCTAATTCGTCGTCTGTTAAACTCATTCGGACTCATCATTTAAAATTAGATCAATATTAACCGAAACCCTTTCGCTGTATAAACGTGGCGGAAAGCGATTAAGGAATATCTAATCTTTGCAGGCTGATGTGAACAGTAAACATCATTGTCGAAGCAAACAGAAATGTCATTTGTAGTTTGTAATTTGTTTGCAAGAGAAGCACTGGAGAATGAGAACCGAAAACCCCGTTGTCGCAGAATTCTACAGACTGCCAAAAGTGCATAAGGAAGAAATTTCTTTGAGGCTAGTCCCCTCCTTTCCAGGAACAGCTATATACAATGCAAACAAATGGCCAAGCTCGGCGAACCTTCGAAATGGAATTCAGCTCACCCGAGCTACGAGAACCAATTTTCAAAACTTTGTCAAACGGGAATATAACATTTGTTTTCCGTTTGCGCGGCCAATATGATTTCACTGACATCAAAGGGTTTTGGTTGCCATTTTTCGGAAGTCATTGACCTGATAGATCAGTAGGAAACAATTGTTATTCTTGATTTGGATCAACAATGCATGAGGTAGCCAAACAATATAGTTTACAGTAGCTGCCTTTTTGACAGTGGTACTGGATTTTGATCCTAATCAGTAGCACAGGTATTGTAAATGTTAGGTCAGGAATGGCACTTCGGAATCGATCCTTCAAGAATGGCGTTACGCGGCATGAAACAATGCTCATTTTTCTTCACGACTCATCCAGCTCAGTGCACAGAGCCAAACAGTTATTTCACCTCTACGTAGGGTTCTGATTTGTAGTATTTGGCATCATTCANACTAAATCGGACAATCATATATACACTTTTCAGAACCATCAATGATAGTACTATCGAAAAGAAGCGCATTCTATGCTCCTACACATCTATAAATCTCGCATATATGATGGATACATTCTTAGTCAGTTTATTTGTGCAAAGGAATACAAGGGATTAAATCACTCCTATAAATGTATATTCGTAGTGTATTTGTGAGCGAAAAACATGGGCAGGATTTCGTATAGAATAATGTCTCCGTTTTGGAAAACTTTATTTCATCAGTTCCAGTTAAAAATCCAGCAACATTATTGGATCTATATGCATGTGTTAGGAAGGCACCAGGTGTAAGCGCATGAAATCCAGTGAGTATTTTCCCATCACACCACACGCCTTGCCAGTTAGTGAAGCCAACTGATTCTCAGTCAGATTTTATTTCCATATAAAATCCCGCCTTCCTCGAGTTAACTATACTTTTGAAAAGCCCCAGACTGAAGCTGTTTATACACTGCTGGTCTCCAGACGATATCACCGGTGTATTCACAATTAACAATACTGCATTTGATGTTGCAATTGATCAGTTCACCGTTTGCTCGATGTTGTCGACAAAAACAAACGAGACCTCTGCCCGAAGTCGTGATTGACTTTAATGGAATGAACACAATTTAGTTACTCGAAAAAGGACAGTTTAGTCTCACAGAACCTAAACCAAAGGATCCAACTAAACATTTCATCGAACTTCAATGGAGAAATATTTTTTACATTTGCCTATTGATGATCAGATTGTGGCAGGATTTTCATACTTCGTTATTGCTGCATTACACAGTCTTTGCGGCCGCGATTTGTATGAACTGGAGAAAGAAATGTGAGCATTGTACGGGATTGCAGACAAACACCACTTGTAGCCCCATCATTTACTACCCTAATTTAATTTCACCAGAAAAAAGTACAAGCAAATACCCATTCCATTCGCACAAATAAATTGTCCGTGGGTTGGTCCATCTAACTCAAGTCAACATCAATCAGCAGATTGCTATTGGATGGAGTCCGATTGTCGGATTCGCTCGAGGAAAGTCAGGTGGTCAAATAAAAAGGATAAATCCAATCAAGAAGAGGTATTTAGAGGCAGATGATAAGATTACTCCCGCCATTGCTGATTGGATAGTATAAATAAAATGTTTTCTTACTTAGCCCAACTGAATTGGAAGATTATGAGTTACATTTTTCCGGCAATTTCACAAAAGGTGAATTTATCCTACGTCCTGGTAGCAACAGTGGTGAATGAGGAAACCGAAAACAACATTGATGAAATCAATCGAGGGTACTACCAAATTATCATTTAGGCTTTGCCCGGCAGATGATTTTGATAAGCAAACACTGAGACTTCAAAATATGTAAGAGAATTGAATCCACCAAGTTACATTAGCCGTGATCTATCATATTTCAAACCACTGTTAATTTGTTCAAACTTATACCCACTTGAACTCAAACAAATATAGAAGTGCCTTTTATATCACTCAGTACTAGCAGAGTTAATTTATGTGAAGTAGAATAAAGGCCCCTGGTTGACCAAACACCGAGTTAGTTCACAGTTATATTCAAGAATGATACAGTCGGTTTCATGTAACTCTTACACAACACATTTCTGATCACGTCAACCGGGTTTATTGGTTCGTTTCTTACGGGGGCATGCCGATTTCACAAAACGCTTTTTATCTGTTCGTTGATGATGAACTAAATTTTGTTAGCTGTTTCTGGAAATGGTTTTATTCATTATCAATGAATGATTTGGTTTATTTTCCTGTTCAACTTCACAAAAACGGCCTGAGGATGACAAATAATAAATAAGAACAATCTGAAGAGATAAAGATAAGCACCCACACAGTCGTCAATTACCTGTTATTATCTCCGCCCATCTGACCCCTCGACAGTCCAACAGCTCTGGTTGTTTAAACCCTTTTAATTTTTGGGAGCCAGCACGACTTGCAATATCACAAAATAGACGTGAATTGTCGACATGCAATTTTAATGCGTGGCGTCAGGTTCATCTACAAATTTCTCACTGATATGCTAACTATTTTCTTTATAAAACCCCACCCACTCATCTCTTGATAGCATACCACGGTGTGCTACGTCTTGAAGAATTCTGTCATCTGTTTTCATGAATTGTTCTGATAATAGGAAGAACAGCTTTAGGTTTCTGTGTGGTTGTCTATCATTATACAGTACAGTAAATTAATTAGTTGGTTTTGATCGTTTCTGTCAATGGAATCTGGCGTCTACCTGAAAGTGGATCGCAAACAGTTTATCTAAGAGGACTTGATGCATGAACGTATGCAACAACAACATTATAAGATAAATAAAGGTGTGCAAGAGTCATATAGGTGGAGGCTCTCATTGAAAGTTTCAGGTTTGTCCGGAAAGAGAATCTGGATGATTCGACTGACTCGAAAATGAAAGTCTGTATTGGTGCACATTGGCGCACTTGTTATGTATGATTATTATTATTATTCCATTTCTTCCTTTGGTCTAAATAGTTTTAATGACTACACTAGGAAACTCCCAGGTAAAGACACACTAAGCTACCTATGCCGGTCACTTTGAAAGCACCGATTCAAACACGAACTACAAATATCACTTCGGAACCATGCCAGTTGGTGAGAGAGTCCACCCCATATATCTGGTTTTACTTGTCTCCTGTGCTACATGTTTTCGAATATGAAAAACAGTTTGCTAGGAAACCCTGTCATCAATATTTTAATATATATAATTACCCATCGGAATGGCCATACAAATGCAATTCTTCGCCTAAAGAAGCATGACTAACAAGATATAAACACGGATTTACCTTTTGAAGAGTCTGACGATAGGCCATCAAAACTACTGAACAACTTGTTTGATGCCTCACTTTGTGTAAAACCGGCATCATCCAAAAGAACGAAAAGTAGATAAATGCTATGCAAGAATGATATCATTATGTATGGCAAAACCAAAGTTTGCCAAAACCCGGTAGAGAGAAGATAATAGATTTTGTACGCTTTTTCCGTCAGATCTTTCGGAATCACACGAATTACCAGTGCCGTTGTCCAAAATACCACGCTCAAAATAGGCCCAAGTAGATCCAGTAGAGCTTTCCACTTCAATCGCGAATTCAATCTCATTTCCACTTGTGAAGCTTTGTTTATTCCGGTGGATTGTAGTTCCGATGCCAAATACTTCCGTAGTAGTCCCAAAGCGTGCATAGTGTAGATCAAAATGACAATGGAAATTCCAACACTTAAAATGCAGTTGTGTGTTTGATGCATTCTGAAGCGGTTAGTTTGGGCCACAAGCTCTTTAGCACGATCGCCGGTTCATCAGTTGCCTTTTGAAAGCACCATTATCGATCATGTCCTAGCGTGTAAGATTCGGCCAGGAGCGATAGGCACGTGAATTTCGTAATTGTGTGTGTCAACGCAACTTACAAACCACAGGATGAGAGAAGAAGCGCACAAAGTAATTTCGATTGATCTGTAGGTAAATTGGGATACATCAACTATCCGACGAAAAGATTACTAATTACAAAGGGCTGCACACGACATAACAATACGAAAAATGAAGGAGGATGGGGATTATTCACCAAGTCAAGTCACCTGTCAACCATTCACGTTGTTTGCATAGATCGGGAATGTGAGTATAAATGGCAGGAGCATCGGCAAACTTAAGTAACTGTTTGTTGAGTTGCAATTGATTTGAAATGCATGAGCTGGAGTCACAATCTGTTCATGATCATTACCCTGCGTCTCAATATGATTTGAATTTGTCTCACTATCATTTCAAGTTGTTCAATGTCATTTCACGTTGTTTGAGCATCATTTCAAACCTATCTCATTAAAATTATCCGAGGTTCCAGGCATCCTAGCGATGTTTGGATGAATAACATACAGCACAAACTTCTCAACCTCCTGTTGAAGCACGGGGTGACGATTGTACAACGTGCCTCGATCAGACAACACAATTCCCATGACATATCTTGATGCTTTACCTTGATAGTACGCGTACGCGTCTCTGTCTCTCCCTTTGTTCGTCTCCCTCCATTCCTCGCTGATATCAATGGATAATGCATGATCAGCGCCTTACGTTCGTCCCATGATACTACAACAGACTTCATAAGCCACAACACAAGCGGCTGCATTGAGACACCAATTGATCATGCCGGTTCGATATACTCATCCGTGTTGACCAGATTCACATTCAGCTTGTATACTATGTGGTACAGTATCAACACAGGAGCACCTTCAAGTAGTGAACAATCAGAATTACCACGTTGACAATATCCGGAACGGAATGAGTTATTTCCGCTAAGCCAATTACGATTGAAATAAGGCAACGAGGGCTGTTGAAGTATATAATATATTTTGTGATAGATACGGAATTCGATAAAAATTCTAAGTTCAAAAATTGGAATGCTTTTCGAAAATGCACTCTACTGAGTAAGGACTTGGATTTTGATAATCTTTATCGTATAGTCATGTAGTGAAACAATTCCACCACAAAGAAGAATCTCGGTGAATTGAGGCAAAGGTATAACATTCAGAAGTGGCTAATGCAAACTGGCTTCGAACAATCTTATTTTGTGTAATGCGAGGGTATGCCAGTTAGGCAGTTGCGCATGTGCATACAACCTCCATGGCGGTTTAGTTTTCGTTGTCTTGGGCTTCAGCGGACTAAATTCCCCCTTGAGGTGCAGAGTATTTGTTTAATCTGGCTTCAGTGCGCTTTTATATTGATATTTTCAAGTCCGGGTACCTCTATGATCAACACAGTCCAGCTGTGCGTACACCCTATTTCAAGCATTCTGGTCTAATAAGAAATGACAGTATAATCACCACTTCTATCGGTTTAACGTCATGACCCTTAGTGTCGCCAGTCATCCAGTTACAGAGTCTTTTGGACGCCTACCCGGAAGACGGGAGGTACCTACTCTACCTAATCGCTCTGTACATTTTTTATGCCTCATTTTCATTTCATAAGCTGCCCCCTACGTGGCCTTCTCTAGTTTGCGGTTGCCACTGCAAATAAGGCGCGGTGCGGTATGCGACCGGTAAACATACACAAAGTGTCCTAACCAGCGGAGCCTATTCGATGAGCTGGCAAGTTCATGTTCGATGCATTTCCATAAACCCGACAACTTACTTTTAGGTTATTAACCTGCTCACTCCATTTAACCCGGGCCAGACTACGTAAGCATCGATTGTCGAAAACCACCAGGCAACGGATTTTTTCTACCCGTACATTCAAGGTCTCACAACCGTAAATCAGAACTGATCATAAAGTGGCGCAGTATTCGCGACTTTTCAATTTCAATGAAACATCACATCGCCGCCACAGGTGTTTAAGTCCTGTGTACGCTACTTGAGCCATGGAAATGCGGACGGTTATCTCCTTCAATGTGCTACCGTCATTGGTCACGCAGCTACCCAAGTACGAGAAGCAGACAACTTATGTTCGTTCCCTAACAGTCTTATTTCAGAACGGGAGTCGGCGACACCCAGTCTTGCATCATCACTATGTAGGCGCAACCCGCATCCAGAACGGAGAAACAGAAGTTGCCAGTCTGTCAACTGCGCTTTGGTCATCCTCTATTCATTGGAACAGGCAAGCGAGGTCGTCACCGCACAGCTTTTCTCCAACTGACTATTCAATACCAACATTTCGGACACCACTGAGGGCGTTCTCCAGTATTTCGTCTATGAAGAAATTGAACAGGAATAGCTCAAGCCTTGATCGCGCATGATCCATTGATATCAGCGGAGCATGGCCCAAAGTGACTTTTAAGAGGCAGGGGGACAAACACACGCGCACACACTGAGATGCTTATGCGTACTAGCAAGTTAAACAATCCGAAAGCCTCAGCATGGTCGTGGGTGGGTGTCGGGGATTAAGACTGGTCACCATTCCCTTACACCTTGCGAAGTGTTCTGATATGACCAAGCGTCTCAAGTAGCCTCTGCTGAGGAAGTACCAATCACTGCCTTCCCGTGGCGGAGGTGTTTTCTCACCAAAGTGAGAGGAGGAAAAGCCAACACCCGGGGCTATAACCGAGTTGGCGACCCAATGGCAGTTCACCTAAGGGAGTTGGTCTAAAACCCTGATTCTAAACCAACCAAGATGAGGCTTACGAACCACACACACCTTCCTGGTCGTGACAATGGTCACCGGCTCGATTGGGCGTCAAGGTGTATTGGGCACCTTGGACGTTTGACCTCGTCCGAAGAGCTTGTGTTTCAGTGAACTGGACACCGGCCCCCAATGGACTGCGGACTCTGCGCTCCATCCTGTTGTCTTGTAGGTCTGGCTCTCTACCCAAAGGCTTCAGATGGGGACCCCGAGTTTATCCCCCTTCCTCGGCCAGGGCAATCGGGAAGTAACATGTCCACACAACCTATGAACACATTCTTCAGATTTCTTTCTATTCATATGTTGTGGCACATTTGCCAATTTTCTGTGGTTGGTTTCGTGTTGAAATAATAATAATAATAATAATAATAATAATAATAATAATAGTAAATTAATGTCATGGGAAGTGGTTTGTGTGTGTGTGACTGAGACACGTCTCAGAACTGTCCTTTACCCCAGCGCCTCAAAGGGAAGTACATAAAACTGTGCTACATGGTGCTCATCCAGACATCGCTGGAAGGTTTGAGCATTACAGCATGATTGTTCCATCGTTTCACATGATCTTGTCCCTGTCATCGGTGACCTCCAACATGTAAATTCCCTCTGACCCTCTCTGTGATCTGATCTGATCTGATCATTTTCCGTGACTTGCGTCACTTGGGCTCCCTCACTCCAACACGAGACTGTCCGACTATCGGCTT
>UZAN01046101.1:0-11397 GCA_900618425.1 Echinostoma caproni
TGGCCCAGAATAGAAATCAGCGGCGCGAATGCTGTGCGGTCTCCTTGTTGAAATCCCGTGACCGGTAAACAACAACATCAAACAACACAAAAAATATCAGGTTTTCGGTGAAACACAAAAAACGTTTTTGTTATACCAGTTACTTCCCGTTCTCTATTTTGTGTGTTCCACCTTTTTACACTTTGCTCTGTATTCCAACCCACTTGCTCGATGTTATCTTTATTTTTATTATTGTTGTGGTGTTGGCATCATGCTTGGTTACATAAACCGGTGTTTATATACATATACGTGCAAATGTATGCCTCCGAAGGTGAGTCAATTGAGGTAAACCCTGAGCAATGTGCACATTAGCTGTAAAAGAGACTGATACTGGTGGTCATCTAAACTGTGCATCACAATAATTTGTCCAGCCTGAAAGAATCAGTTTTTGATTGTGAGTTGGTTCGCCGTCGTAATCAAATATCATTTCAGTCACATTTGGTGCTTTCCTACAGGTAACCCGTCCAAGATGGAATAGCTTACTGCATGCCTGTTGCTCTTAGAGATCACCCGATTTCTCGGTCTCTTCGTAGGCCTTCGTCAAGTTCATATTTAGTAATGAGCCGTATTTTTTATTATGCTAGCTGCCAACTGGGATTGATCGTGGCGTGCGTCATCAAGGGGCAAAGACCTATCAGAAATCCATAGCACGGTAGAATGTAGAATGTTTTCGATGACAAGACATTTTTGGCTTATAGTGATGCGGTCGACCTACGTCCGTCGCCAGCTCGAGATGGGTGGACGACAATTAGCGTACCAGCAATCGGATCGTCTGGTGTTAATACTGAAAAGGAATATTGGGTGTTTAGGGCATAGAGATAGCAGTCTTTCCCAGATTTCTGAGTGACAGGAATCTAGTCTAAATGGAACTAACCAGATGTGTATTACTCGAAGCCAGTCGACGTACTCCGGGATGTACAAATATGCAAAGCCTAATATCAGTCGGGTCATGAACTTTTAGCCAAAACAAAAATGAAATCGGTTAGCGACAGGAGTTTATCTTTTTCCTGTGGTGGTGGTGGAAGAGCGTCACTAACATTTCGGGATAGGTGTATGTATGTCGTTTGCACCACTCTTTGCTAATGGCGTTGCTGACCCAAATATCGAGGTTTTATTTTCTTACATAATCCATACTAACACGGATCTTCTAATACGCAAACCCCTGATCTCTTGAAAGTTTGTTCTGTATACATGAATTGCCCATAGGCAGAACAGTTCATGTTTTGTCTCTGTGTACGTTGTCAAAATGGAATCTGTTTTAGGCATTGCGGAGCACAAAATCTTTTTTTTCATGATATCCGGTGCGCGATGTTTCTTCTATGATAAGTAAATCAAGATTTTCATAATAGTTATAAATCTGGTCAACAGACAGACTGTTCTATCAAGATAAAAAGGAATCACGTTGGTCCCGTGACCTACCTCAAACGGTTTAAATAAATAAGGATCGATAATTTACAGAGTAAACCAAACAGTGACTGACTCTACCATGTATCCACCTATGCATGTGAGGTTCATACCGCGCAACCCACCGAAGCAGCCACCGTTTCGTAATGTACTCCAAGGAGAGGGAACAGCTGACAAGATTTTGTCTGAACCCGGGAGAGATATTTTCAAAGCGTTGAGTGTATCAGTCCCAGAAAGCCAATCAAAAAACGGATTGAATCCGGAGACATGTGCTGAGGCAAGTCGCGCATTGCAATCTCTGCAAAAAATGCACATTCATCGACGTCGGGATCAACTTCGCCCAATCTTAGCCCGAGAAGAGGCATGTTTGAATGAGGAGTTGCGCAAGCGGTTTGGAGCAGTCACAAATTATGCGTCATATTAACAATGTCATCCAACATGTTTTGATATTTGGATCCTGTTTAATGGCATCCATGGCAATTTATTTATTTTCATCGTAAAAGCTGCTCTACTGGTTTTTCAACCATTCGCGGTCAAGTAAATTTGATCAATTTACTTGTATGTACCGGTTCTTCAATTTAGATTTGAGGTTCCGTGGTCGGAGTACTATTGCACACCATTACACATTGTATGTAATACATTGATTTATGTTTTTGAACGTAAAGTGGTTTCTTTAATTTATTTTCCAATGCATATAAATAACCAAAATAAATAATTCATTCTGTGAATGTAACTGTAAAAAAGTGTTCTTCTCTCTTTCACTTACTAAGATTACAGATATTTAAAAGTTGATGATCTTTGGAAATCTTTAAAAGCTTTCGGACATTATTCAAATATAGTGGTGGCTTCAAATGAAGTTGCACTTCAAATGCAATTTGCTAACTTAGAGTAAACAATGCTAGGTGCTTTGCTGTGAAATAGGTTTACTAAAAAAGGATTAAGGGTCTATTGACTTGTTTCTACAATTCCCAACACGGGATGGAGGAACATGTTCGATATGTATGGGGACTGTTGCTTATCAAGCACTGTTATACGGTGCAGAAACTTGACCATTAAGAAAACAGGATAAAGACAGACTGTCTATGTAGCATTGCTCGAATCTGGCACGGCAACCGGATGAGCAACGCTGAGGTTAGGCGCAAAGTTTTAGGCAGTCGCGGTCATCCATTGGAGGAAGTGTTCGACCTTCACCGATTATGCTTGTTGGGGCATGTGTTACGCATGCACCAAATAGGTCATCACGGCGCGCAGTGTTTGCCGGGACCGGTAGTGGGTAGAAAACAGTCAAGGGTGGCCAAGCTCAGGTATGCCTTGAAGTTGTGAAATCCTTAACTAGGGGACTGGGTCACATAGGTTCTGTTGGGCTCCTAAGCTGGGGACCTCGGGATGATCGTAACCGATAGTTAGAGACATTGAGCGACATGGCTGTGTCGCACACATTGGCGTTCATGCATCTTCTCAATTTGTTTGCAGCACTAGTTCAATGAAGTTCTCCATTTTCTTTTCGATTCTGCTTTCACATTTTCCTGTTTGTCTCCTACAGCCTCTCCCAAATGGGCAGTGAAAAGATAGCAAGTCAAACCGGCTCACAGAAGTGCATGGTTAATGGTTGTACGAAACGAACTGAACTGAACTGCAGTTTCGATCCCGACCAGTGTGTAAATAGTAAATATAAGGCACAATGCCAATATCAGACAGGATCAATATTGTGCATCAAAGCGTTAGCTGTTTTTGTCACTGTATAGAATCTCTGAACATGCGATACTTGTTAAAGCTGATGATGGTTGGAGAAGTGATATCAGATCCTCACCTGGACTGTAGTTTCAGGTCCTCGGAGGAAGATAACTCATGATTATTGATAGTAGGTTATGCAGTTAAACGTCTTGAATATTCGATTTCAATTTGATTGGCATTCGCATGCTCTTGCTTCGAACTGACTACCCTTCAGACTTAATTTTCACACAATCCTCAGTCAAACGACATCCAGTCAAACGTACACTCGGAAGAACTAGACTTGCGTTTTGCTCTTATTAGAGCTCATCAGTAGTGCAAATCCACTGTCCCGTCCGGGATTTGAACTCCGAATCCATCGCAAGGAGGGCGTGTGTTGCCACTGTGCAAACAGCTCATACAAGGGCTGAACCAAATTGTTAATTCACGTTTGCTCAAGTGTCGTCTTCAGTGATACTCAGTCAGTTACTTCACTTCGTGCAAGTTTTATTTCCCGTGGAAACTGTGAGAAAAGGAAACTTTACTCATCAGTTTGCCATTTAAAGGTGATGCCTTGAATGAGCTTCTGATTCGACGACTAAACAGAGAAATTATTAACATCTTCAACACTGCCAAATTACGGTTCATGATCTGAAAGTCGTTCGGAAGTTGAGAACTTATAATCAAATCTTTCAAATTTTAGAAACAGACATTTTTCTGTAAGCGATATAAGATTGGTGATGGAACTGCTTTTTATATACTAGTAAAATCATAATAATCCATTTTAATTTACTTTCTGCTTCCTACACGTAGGATAGGCGGGTTTCATGAGGTATTTTACATTGTGATACCGCAGTATTCGGCTTTTCTTTCAAAGATAAAACTCGATCCATTGGACAAACAAAAGTTGATTGATAGCCTTCCATTATTGTGTGATGCTCCTTTGTCAATTCGACGGTGTCTATTGCACTAGCGGTAAATCCAGTCTGTAACGACGAGATTGAACCTTGACGACGGTATGTGTACCTCTGTTACCAAACCAGCTACAAGGGATGTTTTTTTGAGCCAAAGATCTAATCATGTCTGGAAGGTCAACGGGTAGAGGTCAGACAAAGTCCAGGCTCCTGGTCCTCTAGGTGGGGGTTCGACCTGAGTTGCCGTTTCAGTAGGTGGTGTTGGTGAAGTAACTGACCCAAGATAATGGGCATCCAAGCCTTGCGGTAAGGTTCTTGTCAGAACCAAAGGCTTTGGTTGATAACCTTAATCGTTTCTTTGTTTAGTGACTGGACACCCTGCAGTACCCGTACATAAAGCCCCAATGCATACACAAAATAAAAATAATTTCATACTGCATCGGTCGTCGCGCAGGATAATCAGAACCGCGTGGCCCATTGCATCGAGCGGGGTAAGTAGTGATAAGTGAGTTATTGCTCAGTATCCTAACTGTTATTTAACTCTGTTTTCCGTGCCTAACCCTCTCCCTTTACTCCTTCTTCTGACCCGTAACATACCATCAGATGACTTGGTCATCACTCGCGAAAGGTCGTAGCCAAATAGCACTATGAATAGTTTTCCTGTAATTAAAATACAGATTTTGAAGCCTCGTCCACCTCTCAATCTGGGGGCCTCCAACGTTAGGACACTTATTCAGGTGGGTCAAAAAGTGTGTCTTGCGTGTAAAATGTAGTCTCTAGAAGTCGATGTCTTTTGCGGATCAGAGACACAAATTCAGGGTCCTAGTATTATAAGCCACCTGGATGCACCGGGTCTCTCCACGATGTATTTCCTTCGTTCATCAGGAGACTATGGAGCCCGCCCACTTGGTAAGCCTTGTGTAGGGATCGTAATAAACGATATAGCCGATGCCTCACTGATAGATTGGGAACCCATCAATAGTCTTCTGTGCTTAATGAGGCTACAGAGTTCAGTCAGTGTTCGGAAGGGTACTCAAAACCAAAAGGTATTTGTTCATCTTATCTCCATATGCGCAAACCAACTGCAGTCCCGCTCCACAAAAGGACGAATTTTACGACAAGCTCGTCGAACTCATTCGGTTGAGCTGCAGCTCTGATATTATAGTGCTGGCAGGTGGTTCAAGCATGCAGGCTGGAAAAATGAGCGCACACGAACCATGTTCAGGAGGGCACTTCTCCCGCCCAGCGAAAAGACAACAATGATCGACTACTTCAGTTCTGCGCGGATCATCGCTTGTTCTTATCTAGCACCAACATTTGACACAGCTCTCGTTGAAAGGTTACATGTTGATCTATTTCAACGGGAGAGTTGACCCAATTAACCAAATAACTGTAGGCTGCCGTTGAAAGGGGTTCGGTACACAATTGCAGATTCCACTGGACTATCTGCGTTGGGTCGGACCATGCACTAGTTCTGTTACGCTTCACTCTTCGACTCACTCGTCATCGGCAGAAATCGCCTCCTCAGTTAGCTCATCATCATCTGCGCAATCCTTCTGTCTGCGCACGTTATGAGGAGAAGCTGGGGCAAGAGTTGGGAGAACCATGACAAAGTGGAGTAAACCAAAAGTGGAATCAAATTAGATTTATGATGCACTCAGCAGCAAATTTTGCTTCTGGGACTGAGTCCAAAGTTCACCAAAGGCATTGGATCTCTCAGGGGTCAGTAATCCTGATGGATCGGAAGCGAAAGATCCCAATCTGCCAGGACCGGTGTCGCCTGCTACGTCAATTCAGCAATAACCTTAAGAAAGATCACGAAAATTGTTGGGCCAAAACAGCTAGTGAAATGGAGGTGGCTTCTGAATCAGGGAATAGTCAAAGACTGCTTCACCTGATACGCAGCACCGGAGGTCGTCGCGTACTGGTAAGTGAGACCATTAAAGATAAAAAATAAACAGAGTATCCGCAATAAACAACAACGACTTGATCGATAGGCAGATTATTTTAGTGAACAGTTCAATTGGCCCATTGCTAATTCGGTCATTCCAGAAATGGCGTAGGAACCCAATGGGTAATAACCTGCGAGCCCCCATCAGAATAAGAAGTAAGAAGCTGCATTTGATCAATAAAGTACAGGAAATCTGCGGGACCTGACGGGCTTCTCCCTATTCTTTTAAAGGTGGGCGGTGATTCTCTAGTCTGTATTGTATTGTTTTGTATTCAAGCTTTAGCGGCTCAATTGCCAGCTTACTTCGCATCATCTGGTCGGAGGAGCGTACCCCTCCTTCCTGGGTTGAATCGTTGATCGTCCCGATCTTCAACAAGGGATCACGCAACGACTGCGCAAACCTCCGCGATTAGTTTAGTTCTGATGATCAAAAAAGTGTTGCTTCACCGCCTGACACCCTTAAGGGAGGGGGATATCCGCGAACAACAAGTCGGCTTCCGACCAGGTCGCAGTTGCATCGACCAAATCTTCACTTTGCGTCAAGTCCTCAAATTGCGTCACACACATCGTCGGCCAACAATCGCAGTTTTCCTTGACCTAAAAGAAGCCTTCGATGCAGTTGACCGTGAAGCTCTTCTGGGGTCGCTGCTTCGCAAAGGAATACCGCAGAATTATGTAAACCTATCGCTTTACCTGCATACTTCTAGTAGAGTAAGGGTCCACGGTAGGCTAAGTAAATCTTTCGAAACGTCCGTCATGGGGGCCTATTTCGCGTTCCTGTTCAATTTCGTCGTGGACGAATTACTGGAGAACGCACTTACTGGTCTCCAAAACGTAGGTATTGAATGGGTAGCTGGAGAAAAGCTGTGCGATTTAGAGTACGTCTGTCTGTTCGAATGTATAGAAGACGCGCAAAGTGCACTTGATAAACTAACAAGTGCTGTTGCCCCATTCGGTATCTACTTTGCATTTTCGAATTGCAAAGTGATGTTGCAGGATTGGGTTTTGTCTATGAAATGAAATAAAATGTCCTTTTACTTCTTTTTTTATTTATTGAATCTACAAATGTACAGTCAACTTTCAGGAAGGGGGCTGCGGCCATAAAAAGGCTGCTTGGGGAAAATACAGATATAGGGAAGACTCCCGCTCTGGAATTAAATGGCCAGGATTCAGCTATGGTGGATTATTTTTTCTATTAAGTAGTTGCGTGACCAGTGACGGTAACGTAGCAAAAGAGATAACCGCTCGCATCTTCAAGGCTCGAGCAGCATACGCAGGATTGAAACACTTTTGCCGTAGACGCGGCGTTTAGCTGAAGTTGAAAGGTCGTATATATTGTGCTAGCGTTCGTTCAGCTCTGCTTTATGGTCGTGAGACCTTGAATTTGCGAGTAGAAGATATTCGTCGACTAGAAGTTTTCGATTATCGATGTTTACGCAGTTTAGCTCACGTTGGATGCAGCGAACGGGTTGGTAACGTGTGTTTGGGTTTCAATCAGGTATAAACCTGCTAGCACACCGAATTCAAATTGGTGGACTTCGCTGGCTAGGGCACGTCATGCGTATGCCCAGCCATCGTCTGCCGCACCGCGCTTTATTCTCTGTAGCTAATCCGGGCTGAAGTAAACCACGTAGAGGTCAACAGATGACGCGGAGACGAGACATGAAGAAATGCACAGAACCACTAGGTAGAGTAGGTGTCTCACGCCTTCCAGGTTGGGATCCGAAAGACTCCACAACCGGTTGGTGGGAGACATTGAAGGATATGGCAGCGAACCAACGGCAGTGGCGTTCTTGTCGTTTCTTATCAGATCGGAAGGCTTGAAACAGTATGCTTGCTGAGTTCGATTGCGTACTCTGTGTTGACCATAGTAGTTCATCTTCTTCTCCCTCCCACAAAATAGGTCTAATCCCTGTCCACCTTAAATTTTACCACTAACCTTGTATGCAGTGCGAGTTTGGCAGCGATCAGCGAAGTTCGCCTCACGGTATTTCGCTGCACAGTGATGACGAGTTGAGTTAATTGGTCAC
This sequence comes from Echinostoma caproni, assembly GCA_900618425.1. NCBI lineage: Eukaryota > Metazoa > Platyhelminthes > Trematoda > Plagiorchiida > Echinostomatidae > Echinostoma > Echinostoma caproni. Next base: position 8,049 of record UZAN01046101.1, read on the forward strand.
CTGGCTAATTCCTGCGTGCAAGAACTGTAGGCAGCTGAGTGAGTTTCCTTCCGGACATCATTGTATTATGTTAAACACTGACTTTGGTGGTAGGCAGCTTTGCTGTCGTCCATTTCAATACTACGCCTAACCCATCGGGGCCTTATGTGGTTCGCTACTCCAATTCCCGAGGCTTAGGTTGTCGGTTTCCACCACTGAACAACAGGTCCTCGTGACTATGGGGTTTGTCCTGTCTGCTGTTCATCACACCTGGGTGTGAAATAAAAATTAAAAAAAAACTAAACCCTTAAAGTAAACAAAGGAATACACTAAACAGACAAGCGAGGCTTCACGACCTATTAGATGAGGCAATTTGTGAAACACATTGACGAGCACAAGCTTGTCTCTTGACATGGGGAAGGCTATTTGGAGGATAGAACAGTGACTAAATTAGCTAGTACTGCTGGTGTCCTTAAATCATCCAGCAAGCAAAAATTGCGAATATCGATGAAAAAATCCTTGTCGGCTGATTGCAATCAGTCAGGCTAGCCGCAATTATCTAACCTCAACTATTCAACTAAAACAGCCCAGTCCCGACGCCTGTTTGAGTGCAGCAACTGGTTGCCGGATCACTAAGCACGTGAAACATGAGGTGGGCAAAATAACTTTTTACACTTTATTACATTCTTAGTGTGATTAACAGCAGACGGGGTAAACCCCATAGGCCCGAGGATCTACTATTCAGTGAAAGAAATCGGTAACCTAAGCCCGCGACAGTTCGGCCAATCCTGCTATACGGTGCAGAAACTGGGCCATTAAGAAAACAAAATCAAGACAGACTGTCGGTGTTTGGACACCGCTGTCTACGCAGCATTGCACGAATGTGGTGGGGTAGCCGGATGAGCAATGCTGATGTTAGGGGAAGAGTTTTGGGTATCCGCGGTCGCCCACTGGAGCAAGTGGTCGACCTCCATAGATTACGTTGGTTGGGACATGTGTTACGCATGTCACCAGGTAGGTTACCACGGCGAGCGATGTTCGCCGAAGCAGACACCGAGTGGAAAAATGCCAAGGGTGGTCAAGTTAAGACCTGGCACGAGGGTATGAAAACCCTAACCAGGAAACTGGGTCACATAGGTCCCGTTAGGCTCCCTGGCTGGGGACCTCGCGATGATCGTAACCGATGGTTAGAGACACTGAGTGATATAGCTGGGTGTCGTAAACAGTGGCGTTCGTGCATCTCCTCAATTTCTTTGCAGCCTTAGACCATTGAACTTTTCCATTTTCTGTTCAACTCCACTTTTAACTTTCCTTTCTTCTCCTATTCTTCATCCAAATGGGCAGCCAAAAGACAGCAACCAAAACCGGCGCGCGAATATGCGTGGTTAATGGTTGTTCAAACTGAAACTGAAACCTAAGCCCTGGGATTAGGAGTGGCGAACCACATAGGTTAGGTGTGGTGTTGAACCGGACGACTGCAAAGCTGCCTACCAACAAAGTTGAGTGGCGATGGCTGGACTCAAACGTCAGATCATAGGGTCCAAAGCACTCCGGTGACAGCGACTAAACCACTCCTTCACCATCACATCTAATCATCAGTCTGAAACGAGAAACCAACATCGTGAAAATAAAAACAAACTTACAAAAACCAGTGGAATGTGTATGGAGATGTTCGGTAGTTTTACGCAGTACTTATTTGTTGGTTGGGCAGTTATACGTATCTGCAATAAATGACCAACGTCCGAACTCAGCCACTGTTTCACCCAATTTTTGTTTTAGACAATCAAGTTATCATCCTGATCAATACCGCCCCTATTCCGGTGGGGCAGTGCGTGGCTCGCCGTTGGGGTTGTTCGTGCCCACGAGTGAACAATAAGTTCTTGTGACTATGGGATTTGCCACGGCTGCTGTTCATCACAGAACTCTCTATTCAGGGTATTTTTCTAACCCAAACAGAAGTCAAGCGTGCACTGAAAAAATGCATTACAGAGTAAATTAAATATTGTGAGTAGTGTTTCACTGGCATTTTCCTTCTGATGCACAGTCCCAAACATCAAATGAATAGAAACAGACAAAACAACTTTTTCATTCTCCATTTGTTTATTGACCCCGGGTAGCTTTCGCATTCGCATGACCGTGACTCCGTTTCTGAAAGCTGACTGTACATTTGTATGTTCAATAAAACAAAAGGAAGTGCAAACATTTATTATTAATTCATATCTGGGGCTTGGCAACAACCCAATGCAAAGTGCTTGCACAATACTGGCAGGAACTTACAGTGATCAACTGGAAATAGATCAGGGCTTTGAGCAACTTAGGAGCTAGACCACAGCTGAAAGTGGTATTGGGGAAGATATATGAGCACGAATAGTGTAAGCTAGAATGACGTCCGTTAACTCGCGATACCCGTGACATCACCGTGAGTTCCGAGTTTACGTCTAACGAAGGTTGTACATCAACCCGGTTCGTGGCGTTTTGCTTTAAGGTTTCGAGACTAAGCTTCTCCGCTAAACGTTTGCCTTTGAAACATTGCTGGTGGGAAAATCGGGTGAAAACGACGACGTTCGTCTGCCTTGGGAATTGACAGTCGTACTTTGAACAAAGAAATCGTTCTAGACGGTAAACGATGCCTCGATCAAGCTTTGCGAATGTCTGCCTATCGTCCACCTTTCCATCCTCTCTTTGCATGTGCTGGGCAAGGCTAAAAGAATCGTCTCTTTTTGCCAAACCATGACCCGGTGTGGGGGCATGAAGAGGTTACCTTCAGCATTATTTTAGATTGGTGCAACGCGCCTTTCAGGTTGGGGCCCAAGTGATAAGGATTTTAGTTGTTTAGAGACGCTGGGAGATCGTATTTTAGTGTTTCACTATAGAGTTTGTGATGCGTTTTGGTTTTTACTGGTTTCGGGGATTTCAACACAGATCATGCAACACCCGGGCCAACGAATTTCATTCTAAACCATGTTACCCATCATCATTATCATCGTACTTCGCTGTACGATGCAACTTTTGGAGGCACTCAGTGCGGTAGCAACATTTTACACTTGGAGGGTGCAAAACGCATGCCGAACATGACTGCATTAACACACAAACCATTCAAAAACGCCCTCAACTTACCTGGGTGCTCATTTGCGGTCTGCATACTCCTGATGACAATCTGCCACCTGGGAGTAAGCCGATGCCACTATGCTCGCACAAGAACAAGGCTATCTCTGGAGTCAAATCCATTACAAAGCTGAATAGCAAGAGGGAGGCGGCAACCCTGACAAACACCGCTTTCCATGGTGAACTACGGCGCAAGCAAGTGTCGTATGCTCGGACTCGGCTTCGGATATTAGTATAAAGAGATCACCAAAATTGAAACTAAATT